>JAMXBB010000008.1:15259000-15508604 GCA_024138015.1 Lumnitzera littorea
ATAAGTATATGAATATATATATGTATAATCGTGAGGTACATAAGAAAAATAATAAATAAGAAAATGAGAATAGTGAAAATAATAAAAATAATAATAATCATAATAAAGTTAAAAATCTCAAAAATAGGAAAATATACTCAAAATAATAAAAATATCAAGTGTATGATTTAAATAATTATTAAATCATAAATATGTTACAAAAAAGCGAAAATCAATATTTTATAATTTTTAAACTTAAATAATAATTTTTGTGATATTTTTATATCACAATTTACGCTATCAGCCAAAACATCCAAAACGGATCTTGTTACGAGAAAATGCGCTCGAAAATGATCAAAATGGACTATAAGTTCATAACGATCCGAGCTAAAATGAAAAAGTTACACGCGATTCGATAAAAAGTTCGAATCGACAATTTTATGTAACTAAGCGAAAAAAACCTTACAAATTATAACACTAGTAGCTGTAAATTCCCAAACTTACAAATTTCTCTTATTCTCAAGTGATCTCTCTATTAACCTTGAATTACCTACAGACTATTACGATCCTTGAGTTAGCCATAGCCAAGTGAGCTTTTCCTTATGATTCCATACTTGTTTGTGCGTGTAAATAGTGAATTTAAATTATCGTTTATAAATGAATATGTATAGGGTGGGGTTATGCTTATGTATGATAATTGTTGTTAATGATGAATCTACTTTAAATTTCAATAATATAATGTTTGTTGCATAGTAGATTTAATAGATTGATTGTTTGTAACTTAGAATGATCACTGATTAAATATGACTTA
The DNA here is from genome assembly GCA_024138015.1 of Lumnitzera littorea. Classification (NCBI taxonomy): domain Eukaryota; kingdom Viridiplantae; phylum Streptophyta; class Magnoliopsida; order Myrtales; family Combretaceae; genus Lumnitzera; species Lumnitzera littorea. The sequence goes on from JAMXBB010000008.1 coordinate 15,259,791, forward strand.
ACTTTTTATTCAACTAGAAAAAGTTAACTTGGATCATGTATAAATCATGCACTGCATAACTAATTCCGGGTAGTCACGTTACACGAAGGTAGCGAAAGGCATACGTGGGTTGATTATTGATTATTATTAATTTCGTACGATGCATAAGTGCGATATGACCTTACTCTTGCCCGCGAGATGACTAGGCGTTGGAGGCGCCAACTGCTTGGCTATGGGTCGAGTCCAGAGGCCTTCGTTTAGGGGTAAGTAAGGACTGCGTGAACCTACTCACAATCATATGTAGAGCTCATTTTGATAAGGTTAGTAATGGATGTACCATTACATTTGAAATACGAAATGCGGAGTTTCGTTATGAAATAAGTTCTACTATGATACCCGGATCTGACTATTCCGATGAATCTCCAACCCTGACTTCAGAGGGCATTAAATCTGAATTGCATGCAGTACCTGGTCACCTGTATGTATTTGTTTGGCATACTGCTTGTTCATGCATTCATTTGGTTGAACTTAACTGTAGTATAACTTAATTGCTGTATGATTGAGGGAAAATATCTCACTAAGCTAGTTAACTTATACCTTTGTAGTCTTCTCTTGCAGGCTGACCTATTCGTGAAGTCGGGCCGTCGTATACCCGAGGTTAGTTTTCTACATGGGATCAGAGTGGGAGTAGGATGAGTTCAGAGAGTACTCCTAATAGTTTAGATTTAAATATGTAATTGCTATTCTAGTTAGACTTTAGATACATTACAGACTCTGTATCTGTAAACTTTTCTGTAAATGGACTATGTGTTATGTTTTTATAATATTATTATTTATTATGAAATGATATTGCTTAAGCTTGCGCACTCTTAGTAGTTAGTAGTAGCTGTAGCCTTGTGTATCGTATAAAAGGGTCATCGATTGTAAGGGAATTCAATCTGCAATCCTTTGTACGGTATACGGTGACTACCACGACTAGCCCCCTCGGGTTGTGACATTACTATTCGATTCCAAGTCATGGACATTCCAAGATCTTTCAATCTACTCTTAGGAAGACTTTAGATTCATACAGCAGAGGCCATACCCTCGAGCTTGCACCAAAAGTTGAAGTTTATCTCAAATGGACAGGTGATTACAATTCTGGGAGATCAAGATTATGAAATCTACAAAGAGACGGCTATACCTTACATAGGAAGTGAGAGATAAGAAGAGCTGGGATTACAAATGTTTAAAGAAGTGAACATGATTACCGATCTCGATAAAGAAGACGATAGAAGAATAAAATTCAAGGAAGGCCAGATCGGCACCTACAGCCTTGGCTACAATCCTACCCTGGCAGAAGAATTCCAGAAGAAACAAGCGAAGGGCAAGAGTGGTAATAGATTATACCATGCCTCGGTGACCTTTTCACCACTAGCTGAGACATTCATACGAGAAGAGACTCAAGCTCGGGAATCTAGCAAAGAAGGATCAACAAACTCACCACACAAGTTCTAGCATCATTTGAATAACTAGTTCTCCATCCCAGCGAATAGCAACAGGTCTTCCCTAGGGTAAAGGGGTAACCCATAGTTAGTATTTTCTGAATTTTTATTTTCAATAGTCATCGTTTCAAATGTATCGTCGAACCTTTCGTTCAAAATTAGTTAGGCCTTTATCTCATATGAGACCCACTTCCATTTATTCAATGAAATCTTAGTTTGTTTCTTTCCTATGTTACGTTTCAGTTCTCTTTTGCTTACATACACTTTTCTTCATGCATTCTCATTCAGATCCAATGAACCAAGCGAAAACCAAGAATACCTCGTGTAGGTAGAAAATGAGAATATCGATATCGCTTCTGACCCTACTGGGTTAGTCGTCGGGAGCGATGTCGATGACCACAATAATATACAAGAGGAATGGCAAAAACATGAACTGGGAAGAGTCACTATTGATGAACCGATTGAGACAATTAATGTAGGGAATGAAGAAAATCCTAAGAATCTAAAAATTGGGGCAAATTTAAAAGAGAAACAAAAAGTAAAAATGATTGCGTTATTAGCCGAATATCAGGATGTGTTCGCTTGGTCGTATGAAGATATGCCTGGGTTGGACCCATCGATTGTAGTCCACTGCTTACCCACACTTGAAGATGCCAAACCAAAAAAGCAAAAGTTAAGGAGATTTCGACTTGATATCTTGCTGAAAATTAAAAAAGAAGTGAAGAAACTACTGGAGGTTGGATTCATTAGAGTGTCGAATTACTCGGAATGGGTAGCTAATATTGTTCCAGTAATGAAGAAGAATGGGAAAATCAGAGTATGTGTAGACTTTCGAGATCTTAACTAGACAACACATAAAGATAATTTTCCATTGCCTCACATTAATGTCTTAGTGGATAACATAGCGGGAAATCATCAATTCTCTTTCATAGATGGTTTTTCGGGATATAATCAAATTCGGATGTTTGAACAAGATAAGACAAAAACAACTTTCATTACGACTTGAGGAACGTTTTGCTACAAGGTGATGCCATTTAGGCTTAAGAATGCAGGTGCAACATATCAGAGGGCCATGGTTGCAATTTTTCATGATATGATGTATAAAGAAATAGAAGTGTATGTTGATGATATGATTGCAAAATCTAAAGAGGAGGAAGATCACTTAGAAAACCTAAGGAAGCTGTTTGATAGACTAAAGAAGTACCACTTGAAGTTGAATCCGGAGAAATGTACCTTTGGTGTGACGTCAGGAAAATTGTTGGGATTCATAGTCAGCCAAAGAGGTATCGAAGTCGATCCTGATAAAGCCAAAGCTATAATTGACATGCCTCCTCCACAAACACTTAAGGAAGTACAAGGATTGCTAGGGCATTTAAATTACATAGCCTAATTCATATCACAGTTAATAGACAAATGCTACCCTCTTTTTAAGCCATTAAAGAAGAACGCAAAGATCAACTGGAATGAGGAATGCGAAGAGGCTTTCACGAAAATCAAAGAATACCTTATGAAACCTCTAATGTTAGTAGCTCCTAAACCTGGAAAGCTGTTGTTTTTGTACCTAACCATAATGACCGAATCCATGGGATCTGTGCTTGGTCAGAAGGATGAAGAAGGGAAAGAGCGAGTCATTTACTATCTAAGTAAGAAATTCACAAAAGGGGAGCAGAAATACTTAAAGGCTGAAAGAACCTGTTGTGCATTGGTCTGGGTCATGCATCGGCTCAGATAATATACACTTTATTATCAGATTGAGTTGATAACACAATACGATCCTTTGAAATACTTAGCTGAAAAATCGGCTCTCATTGATAGAGTTTCAAAGTGGCAGATGTTGCTGACAAAATTTGATATTAAGTATGTGAGTTAAAGTTCAGTCAAGGGGCAAGCTTTGGCAGATAAATTAGCAGAGAATCCTTCTGAGGGATATCCCTCAAGAAGCATGGGTTAAGTTTCCCAATGAAAATATCCTGAAAGCAGGAAATGATTCTGATTGCGAAGTAGTCAAAAAATCTTTAAGGTGGAAAATGTTCTTTGACGGAGCAGCTAATGTGTCCAGATGTAGAGTCAGGGCAATTCTTGTATTGCCTAAAGGTACATAATTTCCAATGGCTATGAGACTAGCTTTCCCATGTACCAATAATATTGCAGAATATGAGGCATGTATTTTAGGACTCAAAATCTCATTGTTTAAGGAGATACGGGAATTACAAGTATATGGAGATTCTTTGTTGATCATAGGTCAAGCTCGGGGTGAGTATAAGATAAAAGACCCTAAATTAATACCTTACCGCCAACACCTAACCGAGTTGATAACCAAGTTCAAAAAGATTACATTCATGTACGTACCAAGGGTCCAGAACCAATTTGCTGATGCTCTTGCCACTTTGGCATCAATGATCCAAATATCGAGAGGAGTGGAGATTCAGCAACTTAAAATTGAAATTGAAGAAAATCCCGCTTTTTGTTTGGCAATGGAAAGTTCATGTGACGAAATGCCTTGGTATCATGATATCAAATTCTACAACATGGTATGTACCCCGAAGGAGTGGAGAAGAAGGATAAAAAATTAATTAGAAGATTGGTGGATCAGTACTTGATGAGAGATTTTACGCTGTACTGATGATTGTTTGACGGTATGCTTTTACGTTGTGTAGATGGGAAAGAGGCAGAGATGCTAATGAAAGAAGTGCGCAAGGGAGTATGTGGCCCCCACATGAATGGTTACATGCTTGCTAAGAAAATCATGTAGATGGCATATTACTGGTTAACTGTAGAAGCGGATTGTATCGGACATGTTAAACGTTGCCATTTGTGCCAGATCTATGTAAACAAGATAAATGCTCCACCTCAAGAATTGCATATACTATCAGCACCATAGACTTTTTCAATGTGGGGAATAGATATCATTGGCCCGATCACTCCAAAGGCATCTAATGGGCACCGATTTATATTGGTAGCTATTGATTATTTTACTAAGTGGGTTGAAACCTCATCTTACTCTAGTGTAACGAAGGGAGTAGTAGTCAAGTTCGTCAAAAGAGACATACTGGCTTGGTATGGTATGTCAAAGAAAATTATTACTGACAATGGCACGAACTTGAATAATAAATTGATGTCTGAATTATGCCAACACTTCAGGATCATTCATAGAAATTCTACTCCTTATCGGCCCCAAATGAATGGAGCCGTAGAAGCGGCTAATAAAAACATCAAAAGAATTATAGAGAAGATGGCCATTACGTATCAAGATTGGCATGAGATGTTACCATTTGCACTCATGGCCTATCGAACTTCTATCAGAACATCAACAAGAGCAACCCCTTACTTGTTGGTACATGGAATGGAGGCTATACTACCAGTGGAGGTCAAGATCCTGTCTCTCAGAATATTATCAGAAACTTAGTTAGATGAGGCTGATTAAGTAAAAAAGCGTATTGAGCACTTGAACCTAATTGATGAAAAGAGGCTAGCAGCTTTGTGCCACAACATTTGCTATAAGCAACGAATGGCTAGGGCTTTCAACAAAAAAGTACGACCCTAAAATTTTGAGCAAGGAGATATAGTGCTGAGGAAGACGTTGCCTAACACAACTGAATCGAGAGGGAAGTTTACTCCAAACTATAAAGGGCCTTATATTATGAAGAAAGTATTGCCCGAGGGAGCTGTTATTTTATCTCAAATGAATGGTCCGAACTTGAAGGACCCAGTAAACGCTGACGCATTGAAGATGTACTATCCTTGAACATCAATGAAATTTTTGTTCAGATTATGAAATCGCCACAATCTTACTATTACTGTAATCTCATTTTCATTTTCTACATGCAAAGTTGGTATTCCTAGTAATCGTTAACATTGGATAATATCCTTTGCCCTTTTTCTTATTCCACTAAAAGACCCTACTTCTCGCTCTATCCTCTACCCAAATAAACCTTACACACAAGAAGCATAAGAAAAATAAACACTTAACTTGAAGCGATGACTATTGATGAAAATTCTTTTAATACTTTATTGTGGTTAACCCTCCAAGAAAGAGAGACTTATTTCCTATTTTTCAAGACAAGGCCATGTTCAGAAAGAGTAACGTATGGCACATAAGTAAAAACTCGCTTGAAAACAGATGCTTACACAAAAAGCTAATGTTTGGATCGGAACTTCCACACAAGACCTCTTTGTTCAAGAAATGAATATGTTTTATATTCGTTTCAGGTTTAAGTTGCTTTCACAAAAAAAGAAAAAAAAAAGAAGAAAAAAGAAGAAAAAGTAAAGGAAGAAAAAAGGAAAAAAAGAAAAAATAGAAGAAAAAAAGGGGGGGTGGGTGGTGGTTAGAAAGAGATAGAAGAAGAAAGAAGAAGGAGAGCAAGAACAAGAAAAGACAATGGTAAGGGTCAGAATCGTTGGTTCTAATCGGACTGTTCAATAAGACATTGGACTACTTGGGAGCTATCATTAAAACTAGGTAAGTATTTCTAAGCCTGATAAAACATTTAATTGGCAATCGGTTTCCCCCTAAGGATGATAGCTTGTTTTCCAAAAACAATTTCTTAGCAAGTCAACCAGCTCATAGAGCGTAGTCTCGATCCAAAGTTTCTTAGACTCCTAATCGTTTGACTTACAGAACGTTACCCGACTCAAAATTTCTTCAAGGGATTTAGCAAGCTCAGGAAACACTATCCCAATTCAAGTTTTCTCATTTTTAGGTCTTAGCCAGCTTAAAGGGCGCTTTGACTGCCTTGGTTGGTCAACTCACTAGGGCACGACTAAGTTTCCTCATCTTTTAGGTCTTAGCCGGCTCAAAGGGCGCTTTGACCGCCTTGGTTAGTCAACTTATTAAGGCACAACCAAGTTTCCTTATCTTTTAAGTCTTAACCAGCTAAAAGGGCGCTTTGACCGCCTTGGTTAGTTAGCTCATTAGGGCACTACCAAGTTTTCTTTGTTTTTAGGTCTTAACCAGCTCAAAGGGCGTTTTGACCGCCTTGGTTAGTTAGCTCATTAGGGCACTACCAAGTTTTCTTTGTTTTTAGGTCTTAACCAACTCAACGGGCGCTTTGACTGCCTTGGTTAGTCAGCTCATTAGGACACGACCAAGTTTCTTCATTTTCAGGTCTTAGCCAACTCAAATGGTGCTTTGAGCACCTTTGTTAATCAGCTCATCAAGGCACTACCAAGTTTTCTTCGTTTTTAGGTCTTAGCCAGCTCAAAGGGCGCTTTGACCGCCTTGGTTAATCAGCTCATTAGGGTACGACCAAGTTTCATCATTTTTAAGTCTTAGCCAACTAAAGGGCGCTTTGACCACCTTGGTTAGTCATCACATCAAGGCACTACCAAGTTTTCATTCTTTAGGTCTTAGCCAATTCAAAAGACGCTTTGACCGCTTTGGTTAGTGAGCTCATTAGGGCACTACCAAGTTTTCCTTATTTTTAGGTCTTAGCCAGCTCAAAGAGCACTTTGACCGCCTTAGTTAGTCAGCTCATCAAGGCACTACTAAGTTTTCCTTGTTTTCAGGTCTTAGCCAGCTCAAAGGGTGCTTTAACCGCCTTGGTTAGTCAGCTCATCAGGGCACTACCAAGTTTTCCTTGTTTTCAGGTCTTAGCCAGCTGAAAGGGCGCTTTGAACGCCTTGGTTAGTCAGCTCATTAAGGTACTACCAAGTTTTCTTCATTTTTAGGCCTTAGGCAACTCAAAGGGCACTTTGACCGCCTTAGTTAGTCAGCTCATTTCTTTGTTTTCAGGTCTTAGCCAGCCTAAAGGGCGCTTTGACCACCTTAGTTAATCAGCTCACCAGAGCACTACCAAGTTTTCATTCTTTAGGTCTTAGCTAGCTCAAAGGGTGCTTTGATTGCCTTAGTTAATCAGCTCATTAGGGCACGACCAAGTTTCATCATTTTTAAGTCTTAGCCAGCCAAAGGGCGCTTTGACTACCTTGGTTAGTCAGCTCATCAAGACATTACCAAGTTTTCGTTCTTTAAGTCTTAGCCAGTTCAAAGGACGCTTTGACCGCTTTACTTAGTCAGCTCATTAGGGCACTACCAAGTTTTTCTCATTTTTAGGTCTTAGCCAGCTCAAAGGGCGCTTTGACCGCTATGGTTAGTCAGCTCATTAGGGCACTATCAAGTTTTCCTTGTTTTTAGGTCTTAGCCAGCTTAAAGAGCACTTTGACTGCCTTGGATTAGTCAGCTCATCAGGGCACTACTAAGTTTCACTTGTTTTTAGGTCTTAGCCAACTTAAAGGGCGCTTTGACCACCTTGGTTAGTCAACTCATTAGGGTACGACAAAGTTTCTTCATCTTTAGGTCTTAGTTAGCTCAAATGGCGCTTTGACCGCCTTGATTAGTCAGCTCATTAGGGTACGACCAAGTTCTCATTATTCTTTTTAAGGATTTTTGCAACTCACAAGGGCGCTACCCCTTGCTATTCTTTGTTTCAAACTAACCCTTGTCAAGTGACTTAACGTTCCTTAAGATAGAGTCGTCCCGAGGCAAAAACTGTCTCTTTTGTCTTTGTACCAAAGTTTTGCTCAAATTTCACTACAAAGAGGGGCAACTATAGACACCTAATTTTTGCTCCTCTGTAATTTTATTTTATTTTTACAAAAATGATCTTAATAAAAAAAATAAAATAATAATGAAAAAGAAAAATAATAATAAAATGATGAAAATACCAAAAAAAATAATAAAAGGAAAAATTATAAAAAATTTTTGTAGATTAGGAACAAATAGTTTTAGTTTTAGTTTTAGTACAAATAATTATTTTAGGGAACCGAGTAGTTTAAGTACAATTTAATTGTACGGAATGTCAAGGCGTAGCCCAACAGTCTAACAGATAAGCATTGGAGAATTGGATTGGATTTAATTTGAGATCTTGGGTTCGAGTCTCAGCAGGTATCTATGTCTTTATTTTTCTGTCTTCATATCTAATTAAATCATTTGAATTTACTTTGATCTTGTTAAATTAGATTTAAATTAATTTGAATCTAGTATAATTTGGATCTAGTTTAATTGTTATCGAATCAGATACAGTAGATATAACTAGATATGATTTGATTTGGATTTTAAAAACGCACATACACATGCATAAAAAGGAGACACGCGCTTGAAAAAAAAAAAACGCACCATCCCCATCCTCTTCATCAGTCATAACCCATATAGTATCGGCACCTAAAACAACAGGGACACATATCATCCTCTTCGCATCTTCATCAACAACTCTATCCACACCCAAGTCGATCCTCCATCTGCTGAAGCCACTCGATCACGCTCCATCATCACCATCTTAACCAAATAGCATCTTAACGAATCACCCCCTACTAATTATACACTCGTAAGCTCCAACACTTCTACTACTCTTGTCGATCAGCCCATAACTAACAAAATCCAACCCCCACAACAACTGCAGCAACATTAACTACAATAGCAAAACCAACGCTCTACTGCAATAAACCAATCTCCAATCCCGTCTCTCGCGTCAACTACAATACGCTCATCCTCTTCATCACTGTTCAGACATCCATTGCAATCCTAAAGCACTGATCCTCAACCAAACAGCAACTTGCGCTACATCTATGTACTAGACCCAACACCAGTAGTCCTTGCAACTACATTACACATCACACAGATCACAGTTCACTAACGGTAGCATCGATCTCCAATCACAAACACTCACATACAGTAGCTTCCATGCACCGCTACAGCCCTATGCAGCTTCGCATTGATTCAAGTCCGCACACGTTGCTCCGTCTTCGCCAAGCCCCAATTGCCATAGCAGTTGTATAGTCGACACCAATGAGCAACCAACACTAGCTGTACAATTGATGCCATCAACAACCCAACGCCAACAATATAGTAGTTCCATACCACTGCCGTCCCTCAACTACACCGTCCCAACAACAACTAAACAACTCCATACACACACACTGCAGATCACGTATGGATCGTTGACAAACAAAGGCATTGCACTCTACCGACTACGTTAACGGATAGCAGCTACACAAGTCTCATTCGCACACATACTATCATGCCATCAAAACACTGCATTGGGCATTTGGCCTCATACCCATGATTACACGACAATCCCCCAACTGACGTTAATCTCCACTACAACACCGATCACCAACGAATTCGAGGCACTGTTCACAACATAGCACTGCGCCAATCTACACGAACAGCCAACTCCTAATAGCCGCAATCCCTAATGCCAATAGCAGCGACTGAACAAAGCTCGAGGTAAACCATCAGCGTTGCACAATCAATCCCTTTCACCAACGTCCGAATTGCAAGCTCCATTACACGTTACAACATACAATCCATGCGCACACCATGGTTGGATAGCATCAGGTTCAGCTGCTTCTCTTTATTTATTTATTATATTATATCATATTATTATATTATATTGGATCCTTAATTAGTTATAAGTAGTTACATATACTTAGTAGATTATTTTGTGTTAGTTTCTTCACATACATACATATATATATATATATATATATATATACTATGTATATTATGTTTATATAAGTAGTCGTTTAATAGTGGTGGTATCGATATATATATGTACATATTAGCTTAGGAATTTTTTTTTTTTAGGAATAGGTTCTTTTTAGAAATCATCATATAGAAAATTATTTTTTTTAGAAGTAAAAAAATCAATAAAAAAAAGAAAACCTTTTTACAAAAAGATTATAATGTCTTAGAAAGTTTTTTTATTACTTACAAGTTAAGGCCCTTCAGATTTTTTTTAATAAACCGAATCAATTAAAACGTAAATTCGGTCGGTTTTTTCAAAAATTAAAATAAACCAACACACTGAAGTTTTCGGAAAGAACTACAATCGTCTGATCCCGACTAGCGGGTACATAGGCACCTTCGAGGCAACGATAAAATATGTAGAAACTTAGGTTCTTTTCCTTTTAATTAATTAATTATTTACTTATTTTAAATATTATAATTAGAAGAATAATCATAATTTCGGTAAATAGATAGTGGTACCTGTTAGGGTTTAATAGGTTGGCCCTCGAATTCGGAACCCTCTAGTTCTTTATTCAAATTGAAATAAAAAACCGGTAGCCAAACCGTAATCAATCCACCCAATTAGTTATGGTTTTTTTTTTCTTTTCCCGCTTCAGTCGGGTGGTGACTCCAAAAATTTTTCTAAATAAAAAACCAGAATTTTCCAATTTCTTTAGTCGAGAATTAATATTAAACGAGTTAGGGTTTAATATTAATCGGGAAATGGGAAATTAATTTTAAATAAAAGAAAACCGAAAAATCAGGCTCGACAGTAAGTATTTATAAACTTTTATCGATAACGACACATTTTAGTGTGAGTAAAATGTGTCTTCAAGTTAGGATTGTTTAATTTTTGGAATTACTAATGTAGTCAACGGTTTTTAGAACCATTTTATGGAAAATTCAGTTGAAATTATGTAAGTATTATTGGAATAATGATAATAAAATGTTGAAGATTCAAGTTTTCGTTCTTTATTGCATTTATTGGCATATATTATGTTATGGTAAATAATTCTTTATGTTTGAAATCTATACATTTTAATCAAAAATTTTAAATTTGAGATTGAGATGTGAATTTGTCCGTATTTGGACTTTATAGCAACTGGCTAAAATGTGAGCTTTCAAATAACAACTAAGTTATTCATTAATATTGTAATGACCCAAAAGGGAGCCTAATAGCTAGAGATGTCACTAAAGTTGTTGTCTTACATGTATACTTATAACATGATAATCACCTTCAAGTTTGAGGTTGCAAAACTCTATTAAATATTGAAATCACAATTTCAAATATTTTGATGGCCCTCCATAAACATAAAGAATTGAAACTTCCTACCAATTAGTGAAAAGACGGTCACTAAAACATTCCTAGGCTTTGTGAAACCAAAAAACAATAAATAAATAAATGATTTACTTATACCTATGAAATTCAAAGAGATTCTATAGTTCTATGATTCATAATATGTAGCTTCGATCATAGTAAAAGAGAAAACTATAGCTCAATTATTAAGCCAATATTTGAAGTCTCACGTTATTAGCCTTAAATCATTGATGTAAAGTCTTTGCACATCTCATGCCCTTATGTTGTTATCTACAAAAGCTAAAAAGCAATCTATTAAGGGATGTCCTTAAATGTAAGGGACATTATAAACCCTAGAAAAAACAGTAGTTGAACTCTAACTCAAGTCCAAGTACCCTAAACTGCACAATAAGTCGATAAGGCTAGTAACAATAAAAGATTATGAAGTTTAATAAATCAAATATAACACCGATAACAAAACCCTAGGAATTAATCGAAACCACTAAATCGCTTACTAAAACCCTAAAACTAGTTTACGCACCACTAATCAAAATTGAACTCGAGATTGCTCGAAACCCTAAAATCATAAACATAAACCTATAAAATAGTAAAATATTACTCAATAGTAATATAATCATAATCAAATACAATTTTCGACTAAATCGCCTATTCGCACAAAATTTTAACGAAATCGCCACAATAATTTGTAAAAATTATAATTGTAACGAGTACCAATTAAATTGATAAAATTTCACAAAAATTTGAAAATTAATTTACAAGGAAAATTGTTACAATTTATATGATTCGAAAAATTACATATTTTTATTAATAATTTTCATTTTCCTCCTCTTTCATTTCCAATTTATCTCTTTTCTTTCTTTCTTTCTTTTCTCATTTCAATCCCACGTCCTGTACAAACTGAAACCAAAATCAGCAAAATGAAATCTAAACAAGCAACCCACATGATGAATTATAGTTGCCAAGTGTTGCAATTAGGAAAGGTAAATTAAATACAAAGGGATTAGATTGTCCTTTCTCCATAATTACTAAATCAAATATATATATATATATATATATAATTCTTCCAGTCGAAAGTAGACGAGAAATTGAAGCAACTAAAATTCTAGAAATTTTCATTTTAAGCAAACCAAAACCTAGAAACAAAACGTGAATAGAAGAAAGGAAAAAGAAAGAAGAAAGGAAGAAGGAAAGAAGAAGGAAAAGAAGGAAAGAATTAAAAGAAAAAGGTAAGTATTTATTTTTATTTTTATATAAATGTATATTATATACATGTATAAATAAAGTATTTGTATAGTATTTTTATACATATAACATTACTAATACATATTTATGTGCATAAATACTTGATTTAATTAAATATGTATGTATAAGGTTATGTGTCTATACATGTATGTACATAAGTATATTATATGGAAGAGTATGTATTATGTATATATTTTTTTAGTATACATATGATTAGTATTAAATATTTATATTAAATAACTATAGTATATCTATGAATATGTGTGTACCATGAGATATATATATATATATATATATATATGTGTGTGTGTGTGTGTATCCATGTATAATTATTTTAGTATATATATATATAATCGTGTAGTATATATATATATATATATATATATATATTAGTATACCTCCATGAGTGGTAATTATATGTATATATGGAATATATATGTATGTATTTATAATTATGTACATATGTAAGACTTATATATAAATAAATACAAATATATGAATGCATGAATATGTATGTAAGAGTATGTTTATTTTCAATAAATACATATACATATATAATATGTATAATGTATAGTATATAGATATATAAGTAGTATACCGAATATGTATTAGCATATATAATATATTTACTAAAATTGTAAATATGTAAGGTATATATACATATATATAAATATAATTCCATGATTAAGGAGTTTTATAAAAATAAAATTATAACATATATCATAAGTATATATATATATATATAAACCGTAAAATATATAAATAATGGGAAAATGAGAAATAACAAAAATAATAAAGGCAATAATAATAATAATAATCATAATAAAATAAAAATCTCAAAAATAGGAAAATATACTCAAAATAATAAAAATATTGAATATATGATTTAAATAATTATTAAATCACAAATATGTTAAGAAAAAGCGAAAATCAATATTTTATAATTTTTAAACCTAAATAATAATTTTTGTGGTATTTTTATATATCAATTTATGCTACGAGTCACAAAGTCCAAAACATACCTCATTACGAGAAAATACGCTCGAAAACAATCAAAATAAACTATAAGTTCATAACGATCCAAGCTAAAACGAAAAAGTTACACGCGATTCGATAAAAAACTCGAATTGACAACTTTACGTAATTAAGTGAAATAGACCTTACAAATTGTAATATTAATTAGCTTTAAATTCCTAAACTTACAAAATGTTCATTATTCTCAAGTGAATTTGATATTAACCCTAAGCTGTCCCCAGATTACTACGACCCTTGAGCTAGCCATGGCTGAATGAGTTTTTCCTTATGATTCCATACTTGTTTGTGCTTGTAATTAGTGAATCTAAATTATGATTTATGAATAAATGTGTATGAGGTTGGGTTATGCTTGTGCATGATAATTGTTGTTAATGGTGAATCTACTTTAAACTTCAATAATATAATGTTTGTTGTATAGTAGATTCATGAGATTAATTGTTTGTGACTTAGAATGATCACTGATTAAATATGACTTAACTGTTTATTCGACTAGAAAAGGTTAACTTGGATCATACATAAATCATGCACTGCATAAATAATTCCGAGCAGTCACATTACACAGAGGTAACGAGAGGCCATACATGGGTTTATTATTGATTGTTATTGATTTCGTATGGTACACACGTGCGATATGACCTTACCCTTGTCCGTAGGATGACTAAGTATTGGAGGCGCCAACCGCCTGGTTATGGGTCGAGTCCAGAGGCTTTCATCTAGGGGTGAGTGAAGGCTGCGTGAACCTACTCAAAATCATATGTAGAGCTCATTTTGATAAGGTTAGTAATGGATGTACCATTACATTTTAAATATGAAACGCGGAGTTTCGTTATAAAATAAGTTCTAATATGATATCCAGATTTGACTATTCCGATAAATCTCCAACCCTGACTTCGCGGGCATTAAATCTAAGTTGCATGCAATACCTGGTCACTTGCATGTATTTGTTTGGCATACTACTTGATCATGCATTCATTTGGTTGAACTTAACTGTTATATAAACTTGATTACTGTATAGTTAAGGGAAAATATCTCACTAAGCTAATTAGGTTATACCCTTGTAGTCTTCTTTCGCAGGCTGACGTATTTGTGGAGTCAGGCCGTTGCATGCCCGAGGTTAGTTTTCTACCTGGGGTCAGTGTGAGAGCTGGATGAAGCTGGAGAGTACTTTTAACTTATTATAGATTTGAATATGTAATTTTGTAATAGTTTAACTTCAGACACGCTGCAGACTCTGCATCTATAAACCTTTATATAAATAGACTATGTGTTATGTTTTTACAATATTATTATTTGTCATGAAATGATATTACTTAAGCTTGCGCACTCTTGGTGGTTAATGGTAGCTATAGCATTATGTATCATATAAAAGGATCATCGATTGTAAGGGAATTCAATCTGCAATCCTTTGTACGGTATACGACGACTGCTACGATTAGCCCATCAGGTCGTGACAAACATCAGTAGATATCTACCACTACAGGATGTCCTTAAATATCTCCTTTTAGGTGTCATTTATAGCTATCAACTACTTCGAGATTGATGTGCCCAAAATGGTAGAATGGGACTTGTGTCTCCACCAAGCATACAATGATCCTCTAAAAACTTAGTTAATGTAGCAATAAAAACCTTCAAAAATGGAAGGGAAAATCATACATATCAAATTCTATTATTTAGAATTCAAGGATTTATAAATCTAGTGTTGAACAACCAAACAATATATAATGAAGAATAACTAGGGTTGGGCAAAAAAAAATCATTAAATTAACTATGAATTGAATCGAAAGTCAGGTTTTCTTTTTTGCAACCGGTTCAATTCAGCATCAACCAAAAGAGTCTTGATTCTATTCATAGGGGCAAACCAAACTATATGGTTCAAACCAAACCGAATTTGATTCTTATTAAAAGGAAAAAAAGAAAACTCCATCATGTGACCGACCAATTTTATTTAGTATTTTTATATCCTTGCCTTTATCGATTTGGCATACTTTTTGGCTCAATTTTCTTCCTTCAATTTCTAGTGCATGTTTTTTCATGTAATGTTTCTACAATTGCTAAATCAACCATGATAGCTCTCCTCAATTTGGAAGCTAACTATTATCTCAATTGTAGGTTTCAAACTTTGATGGAGCTATGCCTATACATTCCTCATATTGGATTCAATTAGATCTATAAACAAAATTCTACAGGTTGTGCTGTTCAATTATTAATTTATAATATTTTATTAAAAAAAATGGTTTGAACTGCAAACCATACCAAATTAAACTAGTTTTTATTAAGTTCAAAAAAATTATGAGTAGTACCATAATTTAGGTTCCATTTAGAAAAAAAAATTGAACCATTACTTTTATGTTTGATTCAATAAGAAGGGGGTGAATCATACTGAGTTGAACCACATCCACCCATACTAATAGCATTATGTTATCAATTTATCAATGTAAATAATTTCCAATTAGTGTCATATCATTCATAGACATCCCATCCATCTAAGTATAGCAAATTGAGGTATTAAGCAATAATTATGTCCGTCACCTACTTAAGTTTATGAGGCTAGAGCTTGTCAACAATTAAATAAAGTTTCTTTAATGATTCATATGAATTCATAAATACAAAAATGCAATTAAAGTAACATTTTCATACATGTAAAAAATATAGACTCATAGACTATTTGACATCAACTCTTCTAACTTATTTATGAAATGTTACAATCTTTTTGTTAAAAGAGTCTTGATCTATTGCAAAAAGGAGTCCACATTTACTTTAAATGAAAAACAAATACATAAAGAAAAAAACTTGATCTATTGCAAATAAAAATTCCTAATCTATTAGTAGAAAAACTCTTAACTTGGTGCAGAAGCAAATTTTCTATATATTTTCAAAAAATAAAATAGCAAAAAATAACTTTAGTCCAAATAACCATGATCAAAACTCATATCAAACATCATACAATAATAATAACATGGCAAATACTCACTAAAAATATTTTTGTAATCAACCATGCACTTACTAATACAAGAAGATAGTAATTCATCAAAATGCCCCACTAAAATTAAGAAAATCTTCAACAACATCATAATTTCGCATGACCATTCAACTCCAATGAAATTAGCATTAATCCATGAAAATAAAAAATAAAAAAAAAACTAAGCTTTCTATTTCATACTTTCAATTCTTTGTGATTTCATGGTAGGTATCTTACCATTCTTATTAAAATTCTCACTTAGTTTAGTTTTTTTTATTTATTTAGTTTCTACATTCACAAATTATGTTCAATCCTTTGACTAATTATGTTTCATTGATTAGTATCAAAGCTTAGACTAGCTTTCATTCTTGAAAAAAAAAAAAAAAAGATAAAACCTTTCTTTTCTTTGTTAAACAAAATAAAAACACACTTTTCTTACATACCCATATAAAAATAAAAAATCCAAATACTGGAAAAATAATCTATAATGGTACAACTTTTAAGGATAACTCATTTACAAAAAACAAAATCACTAAACAAGTGAATCAATCAATGTCTAAGGTAGTTAAGTATACAAACATGTAGTACAACTAATCACCAACTAAACATGCTTATTGGTTGTGTAGACACCCTTGAAGCTACTAGGTTACTTGTTGATCATGAGGAGGATAAATAAATTATAAACCAATACTTAGCTAGTAACTTTTATATAGCTAGTAACTTTTATGTAAGAGAGGGAGAACCATTAGAGAATGGTGATTATGATGAATTAGATCATATCTCGAAGGAGGGTGCTAGTAATGAAGATGATATGTGCTTGGGTTATTTTAAGAGTAACTTAAATGTTATTAGGTGTCTTACCCAATTTAGGAAGGAAGATGATTAGAGACTAACTAGTACATTCCATACCTATACAAAATGTAATGGTCACAATTGTAAGGTGATCCTTTATGAGGATAGCAATATGAATATAGTTTCACAAGTTGTGTTTAGGTTAGGCTTGAAGCCTAAACCACACCTTAACCCCTACAAGGTTAGTTAGGTAGCTAAAACCACCCTATCTGTGACTCAAAGATGTCTTTTAGGAAGACTTTGGTTATATAATCTAGATGTAGTTCATTATGGTAAGACTAATACTTATGTGTCCATGCATAATGAAAAGAAAATTAAACTTAGTCCTTCATTGCCTAAAAGACTTAAGTTAAGTACAAATAAAGGAATAGTTAGTGAAATAGTACAAGAAAAGCTCCATTGTGTGATAGGTGCTAAAGGAATTGAACTTAAGTGTAAAGAAAGTGGTGCAAACCTAGTAGTTAAGGAGGTTAAAGATTCAGTACCTAATATAAGACCAGACTTACTAGTAGAGGCAAAACGTTTAGTTGAGTAACTCAAAGATCCTTCCTTTGGAAAGCCCTAAGTAGATTACAACATGTGCTTAATATTGGCCCTATTATAAACTTAGTTCAAAAGTTAGCCTTACTAAGCTCACCACCCTATAGAGTGATTCCTACTGAAAATGATGAGCTAAAAGGGCAAGATGTTAATAAGAAATTTCTATTGGGTTTATCTATGTCACCTATGAGACATATTATGGTTTTTGTAGTTGTTAGTTGTACCTTTATGATAACACATTTTCTACTTCATAGTAAAGTCATAGATGCATCTCATATATTTCAATTGTTGTTTGATGTGATTGTTAAATTGCATGAGTAGATAGTCCTTTCTTATTAAGGTTTTAGGACATAATACACTATTGAATGGAACAAAATTTACTTAACTTCAAGATTGAAGTGACTCTACCGTTTTATAGATAGTATGAGGCTAACAAAATTTTATTATGTGGTGTAAAGCCGTCAATCTTCATTCATTCATTTCTTTCTTTCTTTTTCAATATCTTGCTAAGCTTTATTGGTAAAATCAAGTGTTCATCATTCGAGGGATTAACCATCATCTTCGATTTGGTTGAATTTCATAATGCAAAGCATTGAAATCTTGTTAAGAATTGAATTATGAGAGGATTTCTTATAATTATGTTGTTGGTGTTGATTATCTTAGAACTTTGAAGTTGTCAGAATTGAAGATTAACAAAATCTTCAACAACATTAGCATTTTACGTGACTATTCGACTCTAATGACATTATAAACATTAATTTGTGAAAGGAAAAAAAAAAAAAAGCTAGGTTCTCGCTTTCATATTTTTAATTCATTGTGATTTCATAGTTGGCATCTTAGCATTCTTTTTAAAATTCATGTTTAGTTTAATTTTCTAATCTAGTTTATGCATCCACAAATTTTGTTCATTCCTTTAATTAATTCCATTTCCATGGTTTTGCATCACCTACTCATATTAGCTTCATCATTTCAATCAAACTAGTTACTGAATTATTGTGTAATATTAAAACAATGACCTCTATATGGTAATAGCAATGTATTATCAAGCTATATTATTCCTTAAACTAAACGTAGGCCACTATACCCAAAATTAAGTTAATAATTATATTTTTTATACTTGTATGACTTATATAAAGGATTTTGTCAATTCTTTAATGTTAGTTTGTTTTCTTCAATTTGATGATCTTAGAGACTTGAAACAAATGAGCTGTTAAAAATGAATTGGTTTCCATAATTGGTATAAGTACAACAAAGCTTTTGAAAAAAAAAAAAAAAATTGGATGATAGAAAGTTTGGATGTATAATAAAGAAGAAATAGTTGTTGTAAATGCCTAAGTAACATTATGCATAAGATGAATCCACATTTCTTATCCATAAAGTCCAAAACCATCCCATCGAGATGTTTATCAAACCATTTACCAATTATGAGGCACATATAATTGTAAACATAGATCTTTTACAATTTGATTATCTTTTGAAAAAATCTCATAATTTGCCGTTCAATAAAAAAATCCTAATTATGTCGATGAAATCCTAATTCCATTTTTTTCACCCTAATTTTATTTGAATAATACAATCATTTTTTTGTTGTTTCAATCACATATAGAAGTTATTTTAACATAAGTATAGCATTTCTTGCTTTTAGAGTATATTTTACTTCTTGATAGTATGTAGAAAGGTATTGAATTAGTATATGATAGAAAACGAGATGGTATTTATTTAGAAATTTAATGAAGCGAAGAATGTTTTAGGAGAGTTGATAGAATATAATAACGTAGAAGGGTACTTAGAAATATAGAAGCCTAATATGTTTTTTTGTTTACCCTTAGTTGCAAATGAGGCATGCCTATTTATAGGCTTTCTTATTTTAATGGACGGTAAATATTCACTTAATCTAATAGCTATAATGCACTATATTGAAGTTTATACCTAGCATCCAAAACATGCATGGAAATATCCTAACTAATGCATTCTAGAAATTCCACATAACATCTCTTTTAAAATATGGGTATTGTGTTGGCATAGGCCAAAGTAGATCAATATCAACACTACTCCTTGATACACTTTGGCATAACTTCAATCATCTCTCATAACTTCTTTAACTTTGCTTATAAGAGAACCTTTGCAAATATGTCAACAACTTGTTCTTCATTCGTGCAATATTTATGTTGATTTCCTTGTTCATTGGAGCCTCTCATAGAAAATGGTTCTTAATTGCAATGTGCTTCATCTTATTGTGATGTACTAGATTATTTGCCATTGCAATAGCTAATTTGTTGCTATATGGTATTGTAGTTGGAGTATTCTATGACTCTCCCTTGTCTCCAAGAATTCTTTAATGCAATATACTTGGCTTCAGTTGAAAATTATGCTACTATCTCATGTTTCTTTGATGCCCAAGAACATATCTCTAATCTTTAGTTGAATGTATAGCCAGATGTATTCTTCATATCATCAACAAATCTTATCCAATCATTGTCAATATATATTACAAATCTAGAGTTACTTGTTTGCTTGTACCATATGCCATAATCTTTAGTACACTACAAGAATCTTAGTATCTACTTTGCTGCTCCAAGATGGACTTGATTGGGATTTATCATAAATCTTTATAGAAGACTTGTGGCATAAATTATGTCTAGACACATCACCGCTAGATAAAGTAAGCTTCCGATGAGGCCTCTATGTCCGGACACATTTGTTACTCTTGACCCATCTTCTTTTTGCAACTTCTCATTAGTTGCCAATGGTATAGCCACAACTTTACAATTTTTCATAATATATTTCTTCAATAAATTTTTTGTATACTTCTTTACTAGATGAATATCCCATCATCTTCCTAACAAACTTAAATAACAAGGAAGTATTGCGTTAAATCTAAGTAAGTCATCTCAAAGGTTTCATCATTTCTTCTGTGAACCTTCAAATGAAATCCTCATTATTGCTCCTACATAAGAGATCATCCATGTAAACATTTGTTGGTCCCATTTAAAAATCAAGAGGGCATTAAATTGATTAATATAAATTTAAAACTTTTTACAATAAAAAAAAATTAAGGTTTGATATTTAAAAATCCCCTCATGAATCATCAATAGAAAAAATTATTTAACAACCGAATTAACAAAAAAAATCAAAAAGGAACTGTAAGAGAGAAGAGATAAGAAGATCAAGCACAAGATTTTATAAAGTTTCTATCTCGTACATTAGTCCTCTCTTCCAACTCTATCATTAAGGATCTAGTCATCTTCACCAATTGTTTCACTATATCAATCAATCAAACTTTTAAAACAGAGTACATATCTAGTCTTCTCGACCTTTACAATCAATTGCCATGTCTCATTAGTTTCAACACAAGCTACAATATCAATGTATCACCTTCAAAGTTACAAAATACAATCTTAAGAAATTATACAGTTTGAAGAGAAAATTATAATTCTTCAAAATTTAGCTCAATCAATCAAATCACAAAATTAGTTGTGACGCATGCTGTTTTCTCTTTTTCTTGCTTGGTACTTCACTTATTTGAGTGCCTTGGAAATTTATAACCTTTTCTTCAACATTCAAAAGACGACATTCTACTAATAAGTTGATAAAGGTTGTGATTTGTGGATATTCAACAAATCCTTCCATCTCATTGCAATTCTAATATGGATTTTATAGTGTCTACTTTGAATCAATCTTATCTACATGTTTAGAATGATCTTTATCTAAATTGTTTCAATTCTAATTTTCTATATATCCCCAAAGATATCTTTCCTACTTAAGTAAAACAAGTTAATTATATTACTAAAATATAATTAACCAATGGAGTGGGCCTTTTAGTATTATTTTATCATTTTTAAAGCTTCTACTCAAATTCCTACATCTATGTCTATTAGGATTACACTTTCTAAACCTTCTTCACATGCTTCTACAAGTGCTCTGTGTATCCTAAACAAAAACTTCTACTTAAGTTTCTACAAGTGCTTTCAACATTTTCAACCCAAAGCTTCTACTCAAGCTTTTACTAAATTTTCCAGTGATACAACATTTTAGACTTTATACTTTACCTTCTATAGATCTTTCATCAAATTTCCACAAACCTTCTACACAAATTTTTACAGCAATTATGTCTTCACTTCATACCACAATCAAACATGCTACTTAATCTTCTACCAGTGCTTTTGATATGGCATTTACAACTTTCAATTAGTATCCAGAGAATCTACTACAACTTCTACATTCATATAAGTTCTAAGTTTTCCTTTGTACAACCTTCTACAAAAGGTTCTATAGAATTTTTTTCAGACAAAATGCATCTTTCAAAACAATGATCAAATAATCCTTTTGTTATTATCAAAACTAAGTTAGAGAGAACCTAACAATCTCTCCCTTTTTTATGATAACAAAACACTTTTATACAAAAATATTTAAGAAAAACTTATATTATAAAAAAAAAGGGTTAATATCATATTTGTTACTTGAACTTTATCGAAATATGCAATTTAATACCTATACTTTTAAAAGTTCAATTTAATACCTAATTGAAACTTTTGCTATCATTTTTACTACCTCACCTAACTCTGTTAGTATCCGTTACTTGATATGACATAAATCAATATGTGGTAATAGCATAGACTAACACGTGGCATGACACTTTATTAGTATGCTAACATAGCATAAAGTAATAACTGACAATTAGAAGGAAAAGCAATGAAAATCATCTCATGCAAATTGCACCCTGACGTTCATGGCTACAACCACCAAGTATTTCAAGTGCCTCTCATCCTTAAATTAATATATAGAAAATAACTGCTTGTGATTTTATCTATGTAGGACTTGCAAATTAAAACCCAAAGCAAACTCTACATGAAAACCAACCAATCGCACCTATACAATTTTTCTTCGCTTTTCTTATTTTGTATCACTTCCAAATTAGGAAAAAAAAAAAAAAAACCTCTTAATTCTAATCTACTCTATGAGATCTTTAACACATTCAAAAAAATTTTCAAAACTCTTGCAAATATGTATTTAAAATAGCGATCAAAATAGGCTCACTAGAGTTATTTAAAAAAAAAAATGCAGCAAGTGTACACTTGCATATTTCCATTTTAATTCGTTTTCATGATGTTATAAAGAAAAAATATGGTACTTTTGTAATCTATGTTAAATAAAAATCATGAATATGTGCATATTTTACTATGGAAATAAACGAACATAAAGAAAATGGATCAAGAAGAAGGTGTTTCACATATGGTTAACTGGGAAATAATGACTTCTATGTTTACCAGTCCTACATTGCCCAAATTGCAAAGAGCTGTCTTTTATATATTAAACTAGGTGCATTAACTAAATGAGATCAGCATGAGTAATAGCTACTCAAGTGAGCATGTAGTATATGATGGTTCATAAAATTAAAAATTGTACGATAATTTTATGTAAACTTTATACCACGTTAGCATACTAATAAAGTGTCATGCCACGTGTTAGTCTATGCTATTGCTATGTATTAATTTATGCCATATCAACTAACGGATACTAATAGAGTTAGGTGAGGTAGTAAAAATGACAGTAGAAGTTTCAATTAGGTATTAAATTGAACTTTTGAAAATATAGGTACTAAATTGTATATTTCGATAAAGTTCACGTACCAAATACGACATTAACCCTAAAAAAAAATTATGACACAATTTATGATTAGAAATAACCATGTAAAATACAAATATTTTTACCCTATCTCTCCCTTTTTGTTATCATCTATAATTTTTCATGAGAGGAAAAATGAATAAGGACAAAGTTGTAATAGATTAATTCATAACAGAGTTTAAGTATAGATAAAACAAACAAAATTAAACATAACCTATAAAACAAACAGAGTTCATGAGCTAAAAACTGTCAACATAACATAACTCAATTTGGCATATTTGAGCATAAAACTTAAACAAATAAT
Source organism: Lumnitzera littorea (assembly GCA_024138015.1). NCBI lineage: Eukaryota > Viridiplantae > Streptophyta > Magnoliopsida > Myrtales > Combretaceae > Lumnitzera > Lumnitzera littorea. The sequence goes on from JAMXBB010000008.1 coordinate 15,283,632, forward strand.
TTCTAGACTTCTTTTTGGTGGAGGTAGAAGACGATTGTTTACAAATAAAAGGTGGATTAAGAAAGGGATCGTAGAAGGTCCTTTAAGATCACTTAGAGGGTTCTTCATCAAGCATAATAACTTTTTCTAATGGATAGACAAGCTTGGAATTGTTAAGTAATTGATCAAAGAAGAAATCCTAAGTTCTTTGTGAAGTCCTTCAATGCTTTGGTAGTAAATTTCCTATCCAAATAAAGCTCTACTACATAAACATCAAGTTGTTGTAGAAACTGCTTGAGTCTTAGATACATGAGGTACAACAATTGTTCAATACGCTTCATTTGGGTGTCAATATGTGTGACCTCCTTATTGAACTTCGACAAATCTATTTAATTAAGCTAAAACTCGTTTTCATCAAAACCTTCATTCATCCTGATTATCACATGGCCAATCTTGGAATCAACTATCCCTTCCAATGAAACACTTATATCAAAGAACTTTTCAATCAAAAGCAATTGATTATCTTTCTTGAAAGCCTTAAGCTTTCCTTTTAATAAAGAGTCAATGTGATCCTTCATAGATTGAGATACTTGTTAAGATATTTCATCTAAGGAAATGTTGTTAAACCAACTTCCTTTTCTTTCCTCAACTATTGGCTATGATACAATAGAAGATTCTATCAACCAAGCTATAAACCCTATAAAATCAGTAGTCTAAATCCTAATTTAAGTCCAAGTATCCTAAACTATGTCATGAATCGATAAGGCTAGTAACAATAAAATTTTATAAAATTTAATAAATCAAATATAGTATCAATAATAAAAACCCTAGAAATTGATCGAAATATAAATCACGTACCAAAACCCTAAATCCGATCTATACACAATTACTCGAAATCGAACTCAAACTTGATCAAAACCTTAAAACTATAACTTTAAACTTATAAAATAATTAAATATCACTCAATAGTGATATAATTGTAGTCGATTACAATTATCAACTAAATCACGTAATTGCATAAAATTTTTAACGAAAACGCTAAAATAACTCGTAAAAATTATAATCGTAATGGGTACCAATTAAATTGATAAATTTACATAAAATTCCAAAATTAATTTCTAATTATTATTTTTATAATTTTTATGTTTAGAAAAATTACATATAATTATTTCTAATTTCCTTTTTCTTCCATTTTCTCTATTTTTTTTCCTTCTTTTCTTTTCCTCTTCTATTTTTTCCCTTTTCCTCACGTAATTTGTAGTTGCAAAGTTAGCAGCCCATGTGTGTAAATTTTCAATACAAGTGTCACAAATTAAAGGGATAAAGGACAAAATAATAAAACACATGTCTTATCCTAATTAATGTCTGATCTAAGAGGATAAGCTTCTTTTTTTTTAAATTTATTTGCTTCATAATTAGCTGGTTTCACACCCCAAAACCTAGAAAAAAAAATCAAACCAAAAACATAAAGTGGAAAAAAAGAAAAGAAAAGCAAAGTAAAAAAAAAAAAGCAAAACAAAGTTCAATAACAAGAAGAGAATTAAGAAGAAAAAGAAGAAGAAAACTAAGGATATATAACTAAAAATTAAGTAAGTATATGTTTAATTTATTTGTATATATGTATAGTATATGTTATGAGCATGAATATACTAAGTGTTCTATTACATGTACATATATGTATGCATAAGTAGATAAATATATATATGTGTATCTCTTCCATTTATGTATAATATGTAGACATGTACATATACATTATTATGTAGAATATACGGTATATGCATATATATATGTATGTATAAATAAGAATACATATAATAGGTATTTGGAAATTTCACTAATTGGATATATATATATATATGCATGTACATGTAAAAATATATATGTATGTATATATTATATATGAATGGATGATTAGTATTTAGTATTTGGTATATTATATATATACATGTAATAGGTATTCTCATATTTATGTATTTATGTAAGCATTTCTTTATGTATATATATATATATATATATATAGGTGGCATGATGGTATGTATGTATATATAAACATAGTATTTTATATTATCTATATGTATATGTGTACATGTATAAAAGTAGGTATGTGTATATAAAATATAAATACATCCATATTATACTTATACGTATAACATATAGTATATAATTAAATTCAAAACAATTTCATACATAAAGTATAATGTAAGTTAAATATTATATATAATATATGATAATATTAATTTACTAAATAAAATAAGTTAATAAATATGTATATATATAGGAAATAGATATATATATATATAGAAGTACCGTAAATTAGGAAAAAGAGTTACTAATTAAGTAAATTAGAAAAATTAATCAAATATAGTAATAAGTATTTATACATATATATGTATATCGTAAAATATTAGAAAATAATAAATTATAAAAAAATTTTAACAAGTCTAAAATCTCAAAAATAAGTAAAAATAAGTAATTAGAGTAAAATAAGCTTAAAATAATAAAATTATCACTTATACGATTTAATTAATTATTAAATCATAAATATACCAAGAAAAAGCTCAAATCAATATTTAATAACTTTTTAAATTAAAATAATAAATTTTATGATATTTTTATATCACTATTCAAACTGTGAGTTATAACGTCCAAAATAGACCTCGCTAAGTGAAAATACACTTCAAAACAATCAAAATGGACTATAAGTTCATAACGATTCGAGCTAAAAAAAAAAGTTATACGCAATTCGATAAAAAGCTCGAATCGACAATTTCACGTAAATAAATAAAGTAAACAATACAAATTACGATTCTAGTTTATCTTTAAATTCTTAAACTTACAATTTTCTATATTCCTTATTCTCAAGTGATCTCAACCTTGACCTTGAGCTGCTATCGGATTATTACGACCCTTGAGTCGATTATGGCTGAGTGAGTTATTCCTAATGATTCCATTCTTGCTTGTGTTTGTAATTAGCGAATATAAATTATGATTAATAATTGAACGTTGTATAGGGTTGGGTTATACTTGTATATGATAACTGTTTGTTAATGATGAATTTAATTTAAAATACACTAATGTATTGATTGTTGTTTAGTAGATTCACTAAGAACTAATTGTTTGTGAACTTGTTAATCACTAAATAATAAGATCTAATTTTACTTAACTTAAAAAAGTTAACTTGAAATACGCATAATCATACATCGCATAACTAATTCCGGCCATCACATTACATGGAGGTAGTGAGAGGCCATACATAGATTGATTATTTGATTGTTATAGATTTCATATGGTACACACGTACGATATGACCTTATCCTGGCCCACGGGATCACTAGGCATTGGAGACGCCAACCTCCTAGCTAAGAGTTGAGTCTAGAGGCCTCCATTTAAAGGTGAGTGAGGGTTGCATAAACCTACTTACAATCATATGTAAAACTTATTTTGATAAAACTGAGAATAGATATACCATTACATTTTAAATACGAAACATGAAGTTTCATTATGAGATAAGTTCTAGTATGATTCCCAGATCTGACTGTGTCGAAGTATCTCCAACCCTAATTTTAAAGGGCGTTAAATCTGAGTTGCATACAGTATCTAGTCACCTGCATGTGTTTGTTTGGCGTACTGATTGGCATGCATTCATTTGATTGAATTTAATTAATGTATAACTTGATTGTTGTATGGTTAAGGGGATTATTCCACTAAGCTAGTTAGCTTATACCCTTGTAGTTTACTTTCGCAGGCCAAGTTGTTCGTGGAGTAGAGTCACTGCATGCCCAAGGTTAGTTGTACATCAGGGGTTGAGGTGGGAGTAAAACGTGACCGAAGTGTACTCATGATAGTGTATTTAAATTATGAATCTTACTATGTAATGAAATGATATCAATTTGAGTTAAGAAGTATTATGGACTTCTTATCTATAAATTTCTATATAAATAGATTATGTTTTATATTTTTTTAATTTATTATTATTATCATGAACTGATGTTGCTTACACCTACACAACTCTTGGTTGTTAGTTGTAGCTGTAGCCTTATGTATCGCATAAAGGGTTGTTGATTGTAAGGGAATTCAATCTACAGTTCTTTGTACAGTATACGACGATTACCACAATTAACTCTCTTGGGTCATGACATAAGCACTAATTCATCTTGCTTTTTCATTCTCTAAACTCCTGCAAAATGCTCCCCATCAACCACAACTCTCTTATCTTACTCATCTAAGGTTCTTTACTTATGCCTTCAATGCACATAATGTACACCATCATTCGAATGCTAGATGAATTTTTTTACGCTTATTCTCATATGGTGGAATACTTTCTCACCAATCTTTTTCAAAGATTTTATATCATTTTCTCCTTGAGGTATCCTCATACCTTTGTACCTCAATAACATCATAATAGCATTCGCATAGGCATGCTATTTCTACTCTTACCTATGTACCTTAGAATCTTAGTTGGCATATCCAAATTGTTTTCCTTCAAGACAACCAAAATTATAATTGCATCCTCTACAGTTACCTTAATAAATGTGCCCTTTAGGGGTAAAATACAACTTACTATAGCCTTATGAATAATTTTCATATTAAGTTAAAAATAAAAAATCTAGGCTATCCTACCATAATCCTCATATATTCATTCATCCAATTCTTTAAAAAAAATTTCTTTTGTTAGCCTTATTAACTCATCATCATTAACTGAGTCTTTCAATCCAAAGCATTCTATCAAATCTTTCCTAGTTATTTCTACTTCAGTACCAAGAAGTGAAGTATTCAAAACTTCCTTTTCAACATTAATAAACAAATTTTCATAAAACTCCTTTGAAACATCTACATTCATGGTTTCTTAGATATTCAGCAACCCTAAACAGCTTAAGTTGTCCAAAAACTCTGTAAACCTTAGGAAATCAATGGTTTGAACCTTAATTCAAGTTCGAGTATTTTAAACTGTGTAATAAGTTGATAAGGCTAGTAATAATAAAAAATTATGAAATTTAATAAATCAAATATAACACCGATAACAAAACCCTAAGAATTGATCGAAACCCTAAATCGCGTACTAAAACCTTAAAACTGATTTATGCACCATTAATCAAAATTGAACCCGAATTTGTTCAAAACCTTAAAGTTATAAATATAAGCCTATAAAATAGTTAAATATTACTCAATAGTGATATAATTATAGTCGATTACAAATATCGATTAAATCACTTATTCGCATGAAATTTTAATGAAATCCCTATAATAACTTAACTTATAAAAATTATAATTGTAATGAGTACCAATTAAATTGATAAATTTTCACAAAAATTTCAAAATTAACTTATGATGAGTATTGTTGTAATTTATATGTTTAGAAAATCACATATATTTATTATTAATTTTTATTTTCTTCCTTTTTCTTTTTCTTCTTTTCTCTTTTCTTTCTTTTCTTCTTTTCCTATTGATTGCCACATCCTGCAAAACAAAGAAAAAAAATCAGAACATAGCAACCCACGTGAGGAATTAAGCTTACAGGTGTTGCAATTAGGAGAACAAATCAAAACAATTAGATTAGGTTGTCTTTTCTTCATAAATGCTTAAATCAAATGGATATGTATAAGATATATATATATATAATTATTCCAATCGAAAAAAAAAATCTAGACATGAAATAGAAGCAACAAAAATCTAGAAAAATTTGCAAAAACTAAAACTAAAACCTAGAATGCTAAAAATGTGAAGAAAAGAAGAAGGAAGGAAGAAAAGAAGAAGAAAAAAATCAAAAGTAATAGGTAAGTAAATTATTTTGCAAGTATAGATGTATATTATATAGTATGTACATGTATATATGTAGTATTTGTATTATATTTTTATAAATATAACATTACTATTACATGTATATATGCATAAATACTTAAATTGAATTATATATGTATGTATAAAGATATGTATGTATACATGTATGTACATAGGTATATTATACGGAAGGAGTATGTAGTATGTATTTTTTTTAGATTACATATAATTGATATTAAGTATTTTACAAAATAACTATAGGAATATACATATATATATGTACACGTAAACTATATAGATTAATGTATATATGTATAAATTATTTTCGTATGTATATATATATATATAAATATGTAGTTGTATAGTATATATGTAGTTGTATATTTCTATAAGTGATCATTTATGCTTAAATACATAATGTACATAAGGCGTATATATATATATATATATATATAAAATATAGAGTATATGTATAACATATAGTGGTATACCAAATATATTATATGGTACATGTAAAATATATAGTATACATATTGTATACCGAATACTATATAAATATATATACCGAATATTAAGTAAGTAGTATGTAGTATATATAATATAATAATATTTATTAAATAAAATAAATTCATAATTATATGAGGAGTGTATATATATATATATATAATACCGTAAATTAGGAATTTCTCAATAAAGTAAAATTATAAAATTTATCAAATATACTATAAGTATATATATATATATGTGTATGTGAATAAATCATAAATAATGAATAATGAGAAGATAAGAAATAATAAAAATAATAATGGAAATAATAATAATCATAATAAGGCTAAAATCTCAAAAATAGGAAAAGTATACTTAAAATAATAAAAATATCAATTATATGGTTTAAATAATTATTAAATCATAAATATATTAAGAAAAAGCTAAAATTAATATTTTATAATTTTTAAACTTAAATAGTAAATTTTGTGATATTTTTATATCACAATTCAAACTGCGAGTCATAACATCTAAAATGGATCTCGTTACGAGAAAATACGCTCGAAAACGATCAAAATAAACTATAAGTTCATAACGATCCAAGCTAAAACGAAAAAGTTACATGCAATTCAATAAAAATTTCAAATCGACAATTTCATATAACTAGATGAAGTAGACCTTACAAATTATAATACTAGGTTAGCTTTAAATTCCCAAACTTATAAATTTTTATTATTCTCAAGTGATTTTGATATAAACCCTAAGCTGCCACTAAATTACTACGAACCCTAAGTTGGCTATGGCTGAGTGATTTTTTTTTTAATGATTCTATACTTGTTTGTGTTTATAGTTAGTGAATATAAGTCATGATCGATAAATGAATGTGTATGGGATTGAGTTATGCTTGTGCATGATAATTGTTATTAATGGTGAATTTACTTTAAATTTCAATAATGTAATGATTGTTGCATAGTAGATTCACTAAGAATTGATTGTTTATGACTTGGAATGATCACTGAATAAATAAGACCTAATTTTATTCGATTAGAAAAGTTAACTTGGATCATGTATAATCATGCACTATATAACTAATTCCGGCGATCACATTATATAGAGGTAGCGAGAGGCCATACGTAGGTTGATTATTGATTGTTATAGATTTCGTAAAGTGCACACGTACGATATGACCTTGCCTTAGCCTGCGAGATGACTAGGCGTTGGAGGAGTCAACCGCTTGGTTAAGGGTCAAGTCTAGAGGCTTTCATTTAAGGGTGAATAAGGGCTGTATGAACCTACTCACAATCATATGTAGAACTCGTTTTGATGAAATTGATAATGGATATACCATTACATTTTGAATACGAAACGCGGAGTTTCGTTATAAAATAAGTTTTAATATGATACCCGGATCTAACTGTACCGATGTATCTCTAACCCTGACTTTAGAGGGCATTAAATCTGAGTTGCATGCAGTACCTGGTCACCTGCATGTATTTGTTTGGCATACTGATTGTCATGCATTCATTTAATTGAACTTAACTATTGTATAACTTGATTGCTGTATGGTTGAGAGAAATTATCTCACTATGCTAATTAGCTTATACCCTTGTAGTCTTCTTTCACAGGTTGATCTATTCATGGAGTCGGGCCATCGTATGCCCGAGGTTAGTGTTCTACACGAGGTTAATATGGGAACTGGATGTGATTAGAGAGTATTTCTGATAGTTTATAAAGTTGAATATGTAATCGATATATTGGTTTAACTTAAAACATGTTTCAGACTTCTTATTTATAAACTTTTATATAAATATACCATGTGTTATGCTTTTATAATTTATTATTTATCATGAAATGATATTATTTATGCTTGCGCACTCTTAGTAGTTAGTTGTAGTTGTAGCCTTGTGTATCGTATAAAAAAGTTGTCGATTGTAACGAAAATCAATCTGCAATCCTTTGTACAGTATATGGCAACTGCCACGACTAGCCCCCTCAAGTCGTAATAAACTCACTCTAGTAAAATCCGTTCCATTTGAAGAAACTAAAATCAAAGTCACAAACTTTGTCTTTATTTTTCTTAAAAGGTAAACCATCTTCTACTTGTTACAGTAACTTCTTGCTAGGTGTCTCACTCATTTTGGCCTTAACTTGTACCTTTTCTTTTCTTTTCTTAGAACCCTAAACTTGATCCTTAAAGGGTTTCATGGTTTTTTGACCTTTGGGAGAGATTTCTTGTGGTTCATATGGGGTTTTTTACTTTCCTTTAGTTGAGGAACTTTTCTTTAAAGCTATTTTTAGGGTTTCTTAGACAAGGAGTAGGAGAAGACAATAGAAGGAAGTTACAGGGATTTAGGAGAGATACGCACAAAAGTTCTTTTAACAATCTGAAGGAATGATATAGGAGAGTTGGTTAGTTAATTAAAATTGACACTTGAGATAGTGGAAAGTGTGAAAACTTCATGTTGCATTGAGGGAGACATATAGACAATCTAGGTTAGTGGCTTGCGAATCTCAAGCTCATTTCTAATATACTCAAATCTTACTTTCTCTAAAGGTTTAGTAAAAATATCAACATATTGTAAGTCAATTGGAACAAACTCAACACAAATGTCTTCATTTGCTACATGATCCCTAATAAAATGATGTCTTATTTCTATATGCTTGGATCTTAAATGATAGACAGGATTTTTTGTTAGATTAATGGCACATGTATTATCATATTTTTATAATTTATGCCATAGTCTAACATTTATTATTTTATTCATAAAATTTGACCACAACAATTTCCTATTGAAATCGATTCTACTTCAACCATTGATAAGGCAACAAAATTTTGTTTCTTAGAAGACCAAGAAACTAATTTCTCTCTCAAAAATTAACAAGTACCAAAGGTACTATTCCTATCAACTTTGCATTCAGCATAATCTGATATCCAACTAAATCAACATTTTGATTCTTTAGATACCAGATACCTAGCTTAGAAGTAGTTAATAGGTATTTAAAGATTCTTTTAACAATTGTGAGATGCATTTCAGTTGTAGAACTTTGAAAATGCATGCATAAGTAAACACTAAATGAAATGTCAAGTCTAAAAGTTGCTAAATATAATGAAGATCTAATGAGACTTTGATAAAGTTTTCACTTACCTTCTTACCTTTAAGATTTAAATATAACCTTGTTAATGTTCTCATTGGTGTTGATGCTCCTTTAGTACTTTCAAACTAAACTTCTTAATTATCTAGTGAATATATTTTTCTCTATGTACAAATATGCCTCCAATCATTTGCTTGATTTGCAAACCTAAGGAAAAGGTTAACTCACCCATTATTGATATCTCAAATTTGCCCTACATCATCTTACAAAATTATTTGCAATAATCTTCATCAGTAGAAGTAAGGATGATATCATTAATGTAAAATGCTTTAAAAACAAGGTAGTATCTATTTTTCCTCTACTAAACCCATTCTTAATAAGAAGCTTACTAAGCCATTCATAACAAGCTAAAGGTTCTTGTTTCAAGCCATATAATGCCTTTTTTAACTTGAAAACATAATCTTCCTTAAATGGGTCTTCAAATCCATGGGGTTATTCTACATAAAGCTCCTCTTTGACATACTCGTTAAAAAAAAAAAACACTTTACATCAATTCAAAATAATTTAAAATTCTTGAAACAAGCATATACAAGTAGAAGATGAACAGCTTCTAATCTAGCTACAAGGGCATAGGTTTTGTCATAATCAATGCCTTCTTCTTGTAAATAGCCATTAGTGACCAATCGTACTTTATTTTTCATCCAACTTATTTTTAAACACCCACTTAGTTCCAATAATTATCTTATTAGCTGGTCTTGAAACTAATGTATAAACTTGATTTCTATGAAATTGATTCAATTCTTCTTGCATTGCATTAATCCAATTTACATCTTTTCATGCAATTTCAACACAATTCGGTTCTTCTTCTTCAAATAACATAACAAAGTGATTTTCTAAGTTTTGTAGTTTAGATCGAGTTTGGACACTTGTTTGAACATCTTCGATTATTAATTCGAGAGGATGAAAAGGTTTAAATTGCTAGATCTTAGTTGAACCTTCTATAGGTTCTTCTATTCTTCTCTCAAAAGGATTAGAAGACTCTAGTTTTGCCTCTACAGAAGCTTCTACATGTATTGAGGCAGTATTTTTCTCATCCTTCTTACTTATTATTAGTAGGATATCTTCATCGTCTTTCCTTAGATCATCATAGAATTTTAAATTAATAGATCCTTCTATTACTTTAGTTGTTTTATTATAAACCTAAAAGGCCTTACTACTAAGGAATATCCAAGGAAAATAGCTTTACTTACTTTCTCATAAAATTTTCCTAAGTTAGTAATATTCCCTTTCACATAACACGTACATCTAAAGAAATGAAAGTATGAAACCATAAGTTTTCTTCCTTTATAAAGTTTATATGCAGTTTTATTTGTGAATGGTCTTACATAAACTTTATTGATAATGTAGCATACGGTGGAAACAGTCTCGACCCAAAAGAACTTAGCTACACCACTGTCATTTAACAAGTTACATGTCATCTCTTGGATGGTGTAATTTTTACACTTAACAACTCCGTTTTGTTGTGGAATATAGGGCATAGAAAAATTATGAGCAATACCATTATTTTTACAAAATATTATAAAATCGTAATTTTCAAGTTCACCAACATGATCAGTTCTCAAACTAACTATGGAAGCACCTTTTTCGTTTTGAACATGTTTAGCAAAAACTTCAAAGTTTTTAAAAGCATCACTCTTGTTTTGTAGAAACAATACCCAAGTGTACCTTGAAAAGCCTACTATCACAAGGCTATATTTATTCCCACCAAGACTTATCGTATGAGTTGGACCAAATAACTTTAGGTGAAGAAGTTCTAAAGGTCTATTTATAGAGATTACTTTCTTCTTTTTATGAGGTATGGACATAATCTTATTCTTCTAACAAGAATCACAATGAATATCTTCTTTTATGTTAATTTTGGGTAATCTATACACCAAGTTATTTTTAGAAAGATTTTCTAGTTGATGAAAATTAACATGTCCTAACTTTTATGCCAAGTGTAAGCTTATCAATAAATGTTAAGAAGCATTTTTCAATTAAGAATTCAAATGGATTTACTTTATACACATTTCCTTTATTGAAACCTTCAAACAGCAAGGATTCACCATTTTCATCATAAGCATAACACATATCCTTTTCAAATATTATTTTATGTCTCTTACCACAAAGCTAACTAATAGTAAATAAGTTATACCTTAGGCCTTTTATAAGATAAACTTTTTCAATAGAGAAGGGAGAAATATCAATAGTACCGTATCAAGTTATTCTACCATTTTCGTTGTCTCTAAATATTATATGTCCATTCTCCTTCCATGTCAAACTGGAGAACAACTAAGCATTTCTAATCATGTGATTTGAGCAACCATTGTCAAGATACCAGGTTCCATGATAATTTACTTCGCATTCCTACATTCATCAAAATAGATTAAACCTGTTTATGAACTTAACAAAGCTTGACTCCTTTGTAAATTAAGCTTATGTTTTGATTATCCACTTAAGATTTCGATAAAAACAATATTTTTATATATGACCAACTTTATTACAAAAGAAACATGTATAAAATGAAGAGTAACTATACATACCTCATTTTATATTGCTTTTATTATACATAAGGTACCTTCTACCTAATTGATTTTTGGTTCTTTACGATATCTTCTATCATGACTCTAAAAAGAGACTTAGTAGAATTACCTAAAATCTTCATATCATGCATGATGTATCCATAATACGAAAACCATCTTGTAAGTTAAAGGTTACAAGACTTTATCTAATTAATCACTATGGCCACAATTTTCACGTTTATTAATTTATCATAAAACATAAATAACTATGGATAACCAGTAGACCACAATCCACCATAATCGTAGAGAGTTAGTAACCCCTACCAAATAATAGGATAAGGTAAACATATCTTAAAGTTCTAAACCTTAATAAGGCTACAAAGATTTTAAACAAGGGATATTCATTATACAAAATATTCTAAAATAACTATGTAAGCTCTTTATAGTTTCTAACTCCTCACACATCACTCACTAATTACACTCTACACTCAGCTATTGACCTAGTCCCAACTTAAGGTTACCTACAAAAGAAGTTATAAGGAAATGAGCAAACTATAGTTTAGTGAGTTCATTCCTCACTATTACCATTTAAGTAACTTATAAAACATTATTAACACACATATAAGTCTATCTACACATTAAATGAATGCAAACATGATGAACATAGGCAATACATCCATGGGAGTTTGGAACCATAAAAGGTGTAGTACATCATCTACATGTCGATTATCCCCCATATATACCTGCATGGGATACCTCATCTTACTCTCATGAGACTACCTAAGAGCATCATCCCTTAATTGCATGAGGTTGCTTGAGGACATCATCCCTCCAAACGATACTCGACTAACACCTTAGTCGAGAAAGAAATACCAATCAAAATAGGTAAATCCTAACTATGGCCATCCACTATCGACAAATTGTATCCAAGGCTAGAGCTCAACATTAGCAAATATAATTGATTATTTTGGTTAAATATTTAGATTTATTAATTTAATAAGGTGATCATATAAATGATAGCATATAAAGCAAAGAATCATTTAATAAACAATCAACGTCAACCAACAATTCTACAAGTAGTTTCAAACATGAGCAGATAACAGATCATTAGAACTCTCTCACTTAGGCCTGCTTTCCTACTTGTCTTCATCTTTAAGATGCTTGAATAAAAAATGAGGCCACCTAAAATAATAATAATAATAAAATCTTTGTAAGTAGTTGGAAAAGGGCTTCTTCAAGATCCTAAGACTTTACCCAATGACCTAAATCTACCATAAATCCTTCGTTTTGATTAAATCTCTAATCGCATATAAATTTTTCATTTTTTATTCTAATTTTAACGATCTTGTAGTCATTTTCTATAAACTTCTAACGTACTTTTCAACGGTGAGGTCCATCTTAAGGGATGTCACTTGCACTTTTTGTAACAAGCTAAGGGTATTGCAAATTTTAGGTATAATTGTCCTAATTATTCTATTTCTGCTATTTGTTGGTCTTTCTCAAATTTTCTTTTTACTAGGCCTTTTACAAATCAATATCGAGCCTAAATTAGGTGTGTTGACAGGAGATCTTAGGGTAAAGCTATATTCTTACAAAAGCACAAGTAAAAGCTAAGTGATATTAGGGATAGTCTTATGTAGTTACTCCAATGCTTATGTTAGTAATTATTTTTGAGAAAGATAACTGAATGAGTATAAAATTAAAGGTCGTAAGAGAGTTCTTATAATGCTTTCTTTCTGTATTTATACGTATACATCGAGTGTTTGTAATAGTAATTAATCATTGATTGTAGGCCACGTGAAAATTTTGTAATTAAGCATATGCCTAAAATATAAGAGCAGTAGATGGTTATATAATGAGATTATACTAGATCATAACTGTTTGTATGACTTTAATAAGTTCAAACCAGATATATTGACAGTTCAAGCTTCAAGGCCCTTCAAGTGAACTGAGCCTTAGTTAGCATTAACTAAGAGTAGTATTAGTCATCTTCATAGTAGCCGAATGGTCAAGTTATATTTTAAGGTAAAATTTGACTATCAATAGGATGTAGCCTATTATTTTAATTATCATTAGATTCAATTTTAATATTTTCACTTTAAGATTTTTCTAGTGGGCATTTTCATATTGTATGTAACCTAAATTCTATACGGGTCATTTTAATTGATATCAGCCCTTCATTAATTGTTAGTAGTCCCTTGAATAAAGTTTATTAAATAAAGTTTTCAGTTGGTCATATTCTCATTTGGGACGCCTATTGGTTTTTTGAGCCTAAATGGGCGTTTTTTCTCCAATCGCTCAACTTAAGTCACACCGGGCCTATTCAATCTACACATTTTAGGCTATATTTCATTTGAGCGATATTTTTAAGTGTGATTTCCCTTACTTTCAGGCCTTAATATTGCTTGAAGATGAAACCTCTACGTTCCGATTTTCCTTAGATTCCTCACCAACATTATGCTAAATCTTTAAATTAACATATTTAGAATATTCATATTAGCTCTCGTAATTCCGAAGGATCATGACCAACATACTAATTTTCCCTTTAAAAGGAAAAATGCTAGATCGTGCTAACATTGGGCGTGATCACTATGTTGATAAAGTGAATTATTTAAGTTAACCTACTCAAATTTTATTATAAGTAATGTGCTATTACCATTTAGTTTCACCACATACATGATTTGTACTGAGTGGGTAGATAGTTTCTATTTTTATTCATTCATTCATTCATTTATTATTATTATTATTATTATTATTATTATTATTATTATTATTATGATATTGGTAAAAAGTTTAGTTATATGAGTTAAATAGTTAAAGTAACATACTCTAAGGTCTTACCACTCCAGAGCATCTTTTTTTTTTTTTTTTTTTCTTTAGATGATACCACTAATTTTACTAAGTGGACATACTTTCATCTTTTAGTGGATAACTTTTCCTAAATAATATGGGGGGTTTTAGGAAGCTTTAGCAATAGGTTTACCACCATTCCAATTAAAATGTTTATAGCTCAAGAAGAATGATCAATGATATTTAACAACCTATTATTACATATCCGGAACTTGGTTCTTAATAAGCCCAAAATTTCCCACTATTCCTCTTTACTAACACATATTCTCTGTACGACTAATTCCAATAAGTCTTTTAGGGACCAACATTGACAGCTGTTTCTTGGAGTAGAATAGGACCACTCCTCGTAGCTCTCATTTTTTTTCAATGGATATTATTCAACTTCATTACTTAAATTTTCTTCTTCAAGGGTCTTAACGATTAAACCATTTACAAGGAGCATCGGCTTACCTCGATGGGTATGTGATGTCTCGTTTCTTGGTTCAATTCGGTTTGACGATGCACAATATGATTTTCTATCTAGCCTTGGGTGCTTGAATGTTTGTAGCTACGTGGTGATTTAGAGATGCAACGCTCGCCGGATTTCTCGTTGGAGCTCTATTTTTGATAAACAAGGACAGCCAATTAGAGCAGGAGGTCAAAATGTTATTTTAATTATGCGAATCCACACGAATAAAGTCTCGACTCAGTAAGGACCTTTCCTAATGCTAGTGGTAGTTGTCGTGGCCTCTTAATCGCACTCACAAAAGCTCTCTTTGTCAACCAAATAAGTTGTGCTATTCTCTATTTCCCAATACAAGGGCTGGTTAGAGAGAATGGTCATGATGGAGAGGTAAGACCAAAACATGGGAAGGCTTTTAGGTACATATTGAACGTTAAGGTTTGTTGAAAGACATGACAACGTTGGCCAGCCAAGTTTCATCTATCTTACGCATTGAATGTGCAATAGAAGACAGCGATGCGATGAGGTGTTTTGATTCGAAGCACGGGATGTAGGAAGATGAGTGGGTTAGCAAGGAAGGAAGGCAAACAGGAAAGAGAAATAGAGATGGATGGCGAGAGAGAGACGGAGAGAGAGAGAGAGAGAGAGAGAGAGATGGAGTGTTTCTGAGATGTCAAATGGAAAAAAAAAAAAAAAGAAGGATGAGACAAATTGTAAGTATAAGTGTGCATGTGTATGCTACGTCCAGATGGGAGATGAATTGAGAGAGTGGTTCCTTTGTTTTTTTTCATCCCGAAATGAAAGGTGAGGGGAGAGGGTGAGATTTGATACCACATACCAAGTCAAAAGTAAAAGTCTGGGTGGAGTGTACTTTTTCTTAGTGAAACGATTTTTAAGCATGAGATTAGGGAGATATTTTCTCTTCTTGTCATGCCTTGGTAGGCCTTTAGATTTAAGACGTGATATTATAGGTTTTTAGGTATGTAGACTTAAGGTTAGGCTAGGTTAGGTGACCAATAAAATCCAATAAATCCGGTATATTAAACCTATATGATATCTCATAAAATATACTAGTGAAACATATGATATACCGTATAATTTAATGTACATAGAAAAATTATGTATATCGTATATTGCATAATCTAGTGCATAGTGAAAGTATATGTAATATGTATGTATATACTTGGCGCTACATAGTTATTTTTGTGGCAAAAAGATGTAAATTTTTTTTTTTTTTAATTTTATATCTCAATTGGCTTAATTGTAATCATTTAACATTATGCAATGTATTGTATATTCTATCATATGCGAATAAGATTATATATATATATATATATATACACGTACGCATATATGTACATGTGTGGTGCAATTCATGTATGTAAGGCAAAATTGTAGCTTCATTAATTTAGTAGTTTTATGGACTTAAAATTAACCAATCAATATTATTCAATATATCGTATATTTTAATATACCCAATAATTATGCATATATTTATGTATGGCGCAATATACATTGGTTAGGGGTAATATTATGATTTTACTAATTTACTACTTTAATTAGGTTAAATATATTGGTCTTATACAGTATATTATCTAAATAATTGTACATAAAAGAAATTTGTATGTGCACATATATAAATGTATAGCATGGTATATACTCATAAGACAAATTTGTAATTATATATATGTAATTTTTTTTTTTTTTGTGGTTTGTGATTTCATGTAATTACTTGTATTTAGGACTTAGGATTTTCACATACAATTAGTGTTTTCAAATTTCATCTTTAGGGTTTTTGAGTTTCTTTCGAGGTTTCAATTTAAAATTTTTCAATTTTGGTTTCCTCGATCTCGTCAAGCTTAGTAAATGTCTATCGGAATTTAAGTTTGTCCTTAACTTTAAAACGTAAAATTTGCAAAGTTTACATTCTTCAACCCTGTAAAAAATTTCATCATTGAAACTTGACTGGAACAATTCCTTACTGGAAGTCAATTCATCATTTCTAATCACGTAGTCCTCGTGTAGTCAACAAACTTATCACCAATACCTAACACATACTTGTAAACATCGTAATAAGTCCATATAACCTTTTTCAAATAATTAATCCTTTCATACTTATTATATTAAATCCTTAAGGTTCCTTGATGTGTCATTTGATTTCCTCTTAAGTTACTCACTTTTGATAGCATTCAAAGATATGACAACCATGCTTTCCACAGTTACCACACATTATGGCATTTTTTCTTTTAAAACACCATTTCACTTCATGGATAGTCTTTCTATAGTAAGAACATTTTCACTTTAACTATGGGTAATCCTATAAGCAATGATCTTGATCGCATTTCCAGCAATATCTCAATTGGTCTTTTATCACTCTTATTAACATCTTCCATTGACTCTTTAGCCCAACTCAAGGATTTCGTTGTCTTCTTCATTTTACTCTTTCAAGAACTCTCTTCCTGTATATTCTATTACTCTTGCTTTTTCAGCACATTCATTATAACTCTTTAATCAGATTTCTTTCAACTTAACTAGAGTCTCTTGATCTAATCCTACTATGAACACCTATATGCAGAAATGATCACTAACTCTCAATTCTAGACTAGTAAAATGCATTAGTCTTCTAAGCTTGCATTTATATTCACAAATACTCCTATTTCCTCTCCATATGAGGAGTAAGTCTTCTTAGAGTTTCCTTTGCAAGCTTTCTATGATATACTCCTTTAATTATTTGTCCTTAAACCTAATGTAGGTGATAGGTTGGGGCATATCTCTATTCTTTAAGTCCTACCATATCCTTACATAATTATGTAGCATAGAACTCCCATAGTTTACCTTTAAGTCCTTTAGAATCTCATAGATTTTTCAAAGGACTACTCAAACTGTGCTAACCAGCCTTCTGTCTCAATTGGGCCATCAAGTTTACCTTTGAGGTATTTATTTACCTTGATAAACTGAGAAAGCTTCACTCTATATGGTTCCATTATTCTCGATATATTTTCAAATTGATCTACTCTTTCTTAATTATGCAATGCCAGTAGAGGATCAAGGTTAAGATAAATAGTCTTAACCTAGTCAACATAATAGTTTCTCATGTCAGTGTCATTTAACCAACTCATTTTTTTCAAATCATGAATCATCTTATTCATGCATCCTTACATTATTATAATTTTCCATTTTACTAGGTATGATTGCCTTTCAGTCACTATTTAGTTCTTATAGTTCATGTTCATTTCATCATAAGAAACTTCATGGATTCGAACTTTACAAGCTTTCTAGTAATCATTATTTTTAAGGTTTGTCTATTGTTTGGGGTTTAAATCAATCTTATGCCCCACTTACTAATCTTATGCTAAATTGCGATTAAAATCCAAGTACTTGCTTCTTTTGTTACAATTCATCTTTCATGACTTTGTCCCATTCTCTCATCATCTATATTCATCCATACGACTTATCTTGATTTGTGGATTACACCAAAAGGTCACAAGACACTTTAGTAACTTCAAAATCAAATTATCATATTTAATCCTGCTTTCCTTCATGTTTATTATGATTAAAATCCATATAATAACACTCATGATTCATTCTTAATAGTCTATTCAATCAATAGTTCGGATTCACAATCAACTATAACAACATTTCTCCAAATCTCCATATATGAAATTAAATTCTCCATTCAAATTGTTATTGCTATCTTCAGGGGTTAGCACCTCTAACTAGATACCTCAATTTCCAATTCTATAGTTAAAATATTCCAATGCACCCGAACTTCGATGGATACCCTTTTTAATTGCTCATATAAGGATATTTACTTTCGTACAATCCTAACACCTTACTTCTTAAATCTCGAGGCTTAATATTTGAAACCATTGTCGTACGAGTATTTAAGTTATATTTATTATGGTAGCTTAATTGGGGGACTAACGAATGACAAAGGTGCATAAACTTATATGTAGTTCTAAATACATATATGTGATATTACATATAGCATATGTTCTATAAGTCTAAAACTTTTAATATTCGACCTTAATTCTATACAGATTCTACCCCCATATCGCCATTCAGTGGGTTTGTCTTATCTTTAACAACCTATAGCTCTTATACCACTTTTGTCATGACATTAAAAGGGAACCTAATAGGATTGCCTAAAAATCTCCACATCGCATATGCATCCATGATATGGAAATTGCCTTACAAGTTAAAGGTTGTAAGACTCCATCTAATAAATCACTATGGCCTCAATTTTCACATTTATTAATTTATCATAAAACATAAATAACAATAGATAACCAACAAATCACAATCCGCCAGAATCGTAGAGAGTCATATCTCCAACCAAATAATAAGATAGGGAAATCATATATTAGAATTCTAAACCTTAAGAAGGTTGTAAAGATTTTAAACAAGGGATATTCATTATACTAACTTTAAACCAACTATTCATTATAGAAAATACTCTAAACCAATTATGCAAGCTCTTTACAATTTCTAATTCCTCATACATCACTCACTAATTACACTATGTACTCAGCTCTTATCCTGACCTCAACTTAAGATTACCTACAAGAGAAATTATAACGGAATGGGCAAACCAAAGCTTAATGAGTTTATTTCTGACCACTACCATTCAAGAAAATTATCAAAAATTATTAATATGCATGCAAGTCTATCTATACATGAAATGAATAGACACATGATCAACACAAGCAACACATTTATGGGAGTCTAAAACCATAGAAGGTATAGATTTACATCATCCACACGTTAATTGTCCTCCGTACTTATTCGCATGTAGCACCTCACCTTACTTGCATAGAGTTACCTAAGGGCATCATCTCTCTAGAAGACACTTGATTAATACCCTAATCGAGAAAGAAACATCAATTAAAATAGGTGGATCCCAACTTGAGCCATCCACTATCAACTGCTCATATTCAAGGCCCAAGCTCAACATTAGCAAATCCAATCCAAGGCCTTACGAATCTCTTGCTATCAATCATTAGAGATACTCTACTAATTTTGCCTTAACAATAAAAATATCATCGACAAGCTTTATGAGCCTATACAGAAGTTACATAAAAATCTTTTTAAGACTAAGAAAAGGTTTCCAAAAATACTCTTTACATTCTATTTCAAAAATTAGCAAAATTAGCACTCTCCATAAGTATTCTATTTGAGTCATAGACATGTAATAAATATGACCAATTATTGTGGTCAAACATTTAAATTTACCAATTTAATAAGGTGATCATGCAAACGATAGCATACAAAGTAAACAATCATTTAATAAACAATTAATGACAACCAACAATTCAACAAGCAATTTCAACCATAAGCAAATAGTAAATCATTAAAACTCTCTCCTATAGGCTTGTTTGCCTCTTTATCTTCGTCTTCAAGGTCCTTGAAACAAAAAATAAGCCTCCTAAAATAATAATAATAAAATCTATGTACATAGTTAGAAAAGGGTTTGTTCAAGATCCCAAGACTCTACCCAATTGTCTAAATCAACCATAAATCCATACTTTTGATTAAATCTCTAATCATGTATAAATTATTCATTTTTTATTCTGATTTTAACAATCTTGCGGCCATTTTTTGTTGATTTCAAACGTGCTTTTCGATAGTGAGGTTCCTCTTAGGGATGGGACCCACACTTTTTGCAGCAAGCTAGGGGTGTTATAAATTTACAATATAATTGGTCCAAGTATTCTATTTTCATTATTTATTAGTCTTTCTCATATTTTCATTTTATTAGGCCTCTTATAAATTAGTGTCAGGCCTAAATTAGGTGTGGCCTATTATTTTAATTATTATTCGATCCAATTTTAATATTTTCACTTTAAGGTTTTTCTAATGGGCATTTTCATATTGTGTGTAACCTAAATTCTATACAGGTCATCGGGCCTTCATAAATTGTTAGTGGTCCCTTAAAAAAAGTTTTCAGTTGGTCATATTCTCATTTGGGATGCCTATTGGTTTTTTGAGCCTAAATGGACCTTTTTTTCTCCAATCACTCAACTTAAGTCATACTGGGCCTATTCAATCTACATATTTTAGCCTATATTTCATTTGAGCCAAATTTTTAAGTGTGATTTCCCTTACTTTCAAGCCTTAATAATGCTTGGAGATGAAACCTCTAAATTCCGATTTTCCTTAACATTCCTCACCAACATCATGCTAAATTTAAATTAACATATTTAGAATATTCTTATTAGCTCTCGTAATTCCGAAGGATCATGATCAACATACTAATTTTCCCTCAAAAGTGATGGCTACAATATCTCTAAAAGGAAATATGCTAGATCGTGCTAACAATGGACAAGACCACTATGTTGATAAATTGAATTATTGAAGTTAGCCTACTCAAATTTTATTATAAATAATGCATTATTACCATTTAGTTTCATCAAGTACATGATTTGTACTGGTGGGTAGATAGTTTCTATTTTTATTCATTCGTTTGTTCATTCATTTATTTATTTTTTTATAATAATAATAATAAAGGGAAAATACAAATAATCCCCTAAACTTTGACTTCAATGTGGATTGACCTCCTAAACTTTCAAAAAATGGTTTTTAACCTCCTAAACTTTGATAAATTAATAAACAATCTCCATAGGTTGACAATAACCTTTTTAAACTTCGATTATGATGCTCAAACACCCTCCTAAATTTATTAAAATGTGTTTTAAGACCATTTAAACTTTAGCCATAATCTGATTTTTTCTAACTAAAAAAGGCAATGTCCTTTATATTACCAATTTATCAAAATTTAGAATTTAAAAACCGCACTTTAAAAGTTTAAAGGGTTAATTCACACCTAAGTCAAAATTTAGATTGATTATTTATAATTTCCCCTAATAATAATAATAATAATATTGGTACAAAAGTTTAATCATATGAGTTAAATAGGTAAAAGTAATATACTACAAGGTCTTACTACTCTAGAGCATATATATTTTTTTTTTCTTTTCAAATGATACCACGAATTTCCCTTAGTGGACATATTTTCATCTTTTAGTGGATGACTTTTCCTGAATAATATAGGGAGAGGGGGGTGGGATTGGCGGTGTTGGGTTGGTTTAGGAAGCTTTAATAATGAGTTTACGACCATTCTAATTAAAATGTTTATAGCCCAAGGAGAATGATCAATAACATTTAACGACCTATTATTACATATCCTCAACTTGTTTCTTAATAAGCTCAAAATTTACCACTCTTCCTCTTTACTAAAACATATACTCTATACAACTAATTCCAATAATTCTTCCAGGGATCAACATTGACCATAGTTTCTCGTAGTAGAATAGCACCACTCCTTGTAGCTCTAATTTATTCAGCGGATATATTTCAACTTCATTGCTTAAATTTTCTTCTTCAAAGGACTTAACGATTAAACCATTTATAAGGAGCAGCAGTTTACCTCGGTAGGTATGTGATATCTTGTTTCTTGGTTCAATTTGGGTTGATGACATGCAGTATGATTTTCTGTTTAGCCTAAGAGTGCTCGAATGTTTGTGGCTACGTGGTGGTTCGGAGATGAAACGCTTGTTGGGTGTAAAAATAAGGAAATTCTGAAGAGGAAATATCATGAACGAATAAAATGATACTCTAAACATATACCATGCAAACTCAATGTAATATTTCATTATCTCATTAACAACCAGAATGAAGGACACAAAGTCCTTATGTAGATTATAAAGTCGGTCAAAAAAGGAGGTGGTATTTGAGGTCCTGAGATAAGATAATGACAACTCATCTCTTAGTAAGAATTAGTATGTGAAAAGCTGTCGTATGCAAAGAAAGATACAGCTGGTTATAATTCACTCTAAGCTTTCATCCATTGGATAAACTAGACACTAGTTACCTGCTTAAAATTTATGTGAACAAGAAATATTCCAGCTTTCCATTCCTTTAGTTTAAGCAAAAATTTAGCTGAAGTTTCCTTGGGATGAAGATTTGTTTCACCGCCAAAAATATATACATAATTGCAAATCACATTTTAACACTCCCTCTTAATTAGCAATTTTAAAATATCTTCTAAATTGTTCAAACTTTTCTGCTGCCACAGCTTTAGTGAATATGTCTCCAAGTTGCTTCTTTATGTTAACAAATTTAAGTTAAATTTGACCCTATTATACCAAGTTCCTTATATAATGATATACTCAATTTGTTTCATCCTTCTATAAAATACAGAATTCTATATCATAGCACTAGTTGACATATTATTGTAATGGATAATTGTAGGGGCTTCCTCACTTTGATTTAGATATAATAAAATTCTTCTTAGACATACTGCTTCACATGCTGCATCTATGACAACTATATACTCAGCTTCAAATGAAGATAATGATGTTGTCTTCTGTTTTATTGATGAACATGATATAATATTTGATGCCATGCTAAATATAGATCTAGATGTACTTTTTCCATTATTAACTGATTTGGCCCAATCACTATATGTATATCCAATGAGCTTGAAATCTTTCTCTTTTGTATAATGGACACTATAATTTTTAATACCTTGTAAATATTGTAATATTCACTTTACTACAACATAATGTAATTTGATCAAATTCTACAAAAACCTGGAAATCAAACTGATTGGATAACTAATATCTAGCCTTGTATTTATCAAGTAAATCGAGGACTTGACCAAACTTTTAACCATCTTCACATCTATTTTCGGTGCTCCATCTTCTGATTACAATTTCTCATTTGTTGCAAGTAGAGTAGAAATTGGCTTGCAATTATTCATTTGAACCTCTTCAATAAATCTTCTAAGTATTTTTCTTGAAAAATAAATATTTCTCCCTTAGGTTGACGTACTTAAATTCCAAGAAAATATTTCATATGGCTTAAATCTATCATCTCATATTTTTTTTTCATTGCAGCTTTAAGTTCACCCAACATAGACTAACTTGTACCTATATATATTAAGTCATCTACATATAAATAGACAATAAGGAAATCATTTGTACTTTCTCCTTTAATGTATAGTGAAGGTTCACTTAAACTTCTTTAAAATCCTTGTTTTTTTTTTGGGAATAGCCACCAATTTTGCTATTCCGTGCACATGGTGCTTGCTTCAATCCATATAACGCTTTACGTAAGTGATAGACTTTATCTTCTTTGCCTTTAGTAATATATCCTTCATGTTGCTCCACATAAACCTCCTCTTGTAATTCTCCATTTAAGAATGCTAATTTAACATCCAATTGAAATATTGATAATTCCAATTGAACTGCTAAAGCAAGAACCATTCTAATAGTTTCCATGCATGCCACTTGAACAAAAGTTTCATTAAAATCAATGCCTAGTTGTTGTGAATATCCCTTGGCCACTAGATGAGCTTTATACTTCTAAATTGATCTATCTTCTTTATATTTGGTCTTATAGACCTGTTTCAATCCAATAACATCTTTGTTTTCTTAAAGATCAACAAGCTTTCAAATCTGATTTTTCTCAATAGTTACCATTTCTTCATCCATGCCATTTGTCCATATCTCTTCCTTTGCAGCTTCTTCATAATTTTGTGGTTTACGTATGAAAAATACAAATTCACATGATTCATAAACATCATACAATGAGCATACCCTTTTTATTGGGCTTTCAAAATCTGGATAAAATTCTTATGCACTCACTAGTGTGAATGTGCTTTGATCTGCTAATGTACTAAAAACATTAGGAGAATCTAGTCCTAAATTTGATTGAGGATCTGGTTCTATGACATCAAATCCTAAAGGAAAAATTCTTTGAATCCCTAGAGCTTTCTCTTTCCAATCCCATGTTTCCTCTTCATAAAAAATAATATCTCTTGAAATAATCAACTCATTTGTCTTTGGATTAACAAGACAATACTCTTTTGATTCATCACTATAGCCGATGGAGATATACATTTCTCCTTTTTCATCCAAAATTTTCTCTCTTCTATGATGGGATAAGAGAATATGCAACACATTCAAAGAACTTCGAAAGCTTAACTTAAGGTTTAGGCCTATACCAAGCCTAGTGACGAGTCTTATTTAGAACTGCTTTTGTTGGAAATCTATTCAATATATAAACTGTAGTGTTAAGACAACCTAATAGCTATTTCAAAGACCTTTCTCTATCAGCATGCTTCTAAGAATCTCTATAATAGTATGATTTTTACGCTTTACAGCACCATTTTGTTGTAGAGTATGTCGCACTAGCAATTGTCTTTTAATTTGAACCTCTTTACAATAGTTTTGGAATTCATTGGATGTACATTCACCTCTATGCTCAGTTCATAGAATTTTCAACCTTTATCTACTTTATCTTTCCACCATAGCTTTAAATTTAAGAAAGGTAGAAAAAGCTTCTAACTTCTACTTTAAGAAATATATCCACATCATCCTTGTTTAGTCATCTACAAATAAGATGAAATATCTATTGCCATTTAAGGATGGTATTCTTGTTGGTCCAAATATATCATAATAAACCAACTCAAGTAGTGCTTTAGCTCTATAAGATGTCTTCAGGAATTGCAATTGATGCATTTTCCATATACACACACTTCACATACTTCCTCAAAGGATGAAATATTTGGCAAACCAATCACCATACATTTCTTTTCTAGCAATTGAAATCCCTTAATATTTAAATGGCCATATCTTAAGTGCCATAAGTATGATTCATCATTTTTCACACTTCGCAAAGTAACTTCTTCATTAAGAGGCATAGATAAAGGAAAAACTTTATTCCCACTTATTTTCACTTTTGCTACCATGCAATTCTTCTTCTTATTAATAACAATGTAGTCATCATTATCAAAATTGACCTTATAACTTTTTTGTAGTGATTGGCCAACACTCAATAAATTCGGAGTTAATTTAGGGACATAATGAACATCATAGATCAATTTCGAGTCACCTTCTTTCATGTTGACCGCAATAACTCATTTTCTAGCAATCTCTTGAGTTTTGCCATCTCTAAGCTTTACTTCAAATGAAAATTTATCATCGAACTCCATAAAAACTCTTTATTTCCAATTATGTGGTTATTGCAACCACTATTAACATACCAAATGTTCTCAAATGATTGCTCAGCATTCGTACGAGAATAGAATACCTGTTTATCTTGATGTTTTTCAAAATAATTTGCATTTTTATGATCTTTTTGATCCTTATAATAACAATCCCTTTTTGAATAATTGGAATTTCTCTACCTTTTTCAACAAAAACAACCATTTTTGGAGTCATGCCCAAATTTCTTTCATATTCGGCAATGAGACATATTGCTCTTGGAATTGAATTCTCTTCCTCAACCATAGTCTTAAGAACTTTGGAATCTACCATGTCCACAAGCATAATTAGAGAAACTACCATCACTATTTTCACTTTAATCTTACCACTTACATTTAGAGGTGTACAAGTAGGTTCAATAGGCCAACTTGGCCTAGCCTACTTTAGCCTGCAGGTTAAATGGGCCAACCAATTCTAGTCTACTTTATAAACATGCCAGAATTTTGCTAACCCGGCCCAGCCTAACCTAACCCATCCTACTTTAGTCCATGAGTTAAATGGGCCAACCCACTACTTTTTAATGGAATTAATAAATTAAAAATAAATTGCAAAAAATTAAAAATATGGACACTAAGTGCATTTATCCTAATGATTTTCCCAAGCTAAGCTACACTAAAGAGTAGTAAAATTATTACAAAAATAACAAATAAGAAATTTAGATTGTTTCACTTATTTCAATTCATGTTCATCCATTTCTAATTTTCTACTTTAGCAAAAGTAAGCCAGACGAACAATGGTACATGTTTTGTTTCACTTCTGTCCATTTGCTACCTTTTCCTTAATGCAATAAATCAAATGTAACATAAGAAGAATAAGCCATGCAGGCAAGAATGATCAGTAGTATCTCAAGAAAGAAGCTTTTAGGACTAAAAGGTAGACATAACATAAATAATAGAGGAACATTAGCTAAATAAAACCTAAAATATTTATACTATCATAAAGTATATAGTAATTCCTAAGACAAGTACTAATCCAGTGTTTTTACCCAAAAAAAAGTACTAATCAAGTGGTGCAAGCAACGAAACAAATCAACTGAATTACTGCACCACTTCAATATTTCATCAAACATACAAAACTATCCATATAAAAAGATACAATTCATGAGACTCCTAGATGGGAATATAAGGGTAAATTTCTTAGATAAATTCAAGAGTATATCTTGTAACAAACAAAAAATAAATTTCCCAAATAAAAAAAAAACAAAAAAAGATAAATCATTCTTCATCAATGATCACATTTGAATCCTCCCTTGACAATGTTGTTTCAAGTCCTTTTTCACCTTCATCTACAATTTACAAAATAGCAAATAAATAGATGGAAATATTAAAAAAAAGTTAAAAATCAAGATTACATTTCATTTAAACAAAAAAATTACCTTTCAAATTGAATCCTTGTAACCAATTACTTGTATAAACTAAAGCTTCCACATTGTTAGGGAGCATTGTAAACCCTACTTTTAGTGGGCCTAAGACTTGATTAAGAGTACCTTCCGAACGTTCCCAAAGATCAACTAAACCAAAAACTTAAGTTTATATTTAGAAACAAATTAAATTTTTACAATTTAAAAGCCAATTGTCAACAAAACCCGAGATTGAAGAACTGCGAGTTCTAAAGTTACTTAAAACCCTAAACCTTAAAACCCTAAACCTTAAAACCATTAAGGAATTTTAACCCTAAATAATTAATCGATAATTTAATTTGAATAATTTCATTCAACTTTAGAAAATTTCACAATTCTACAAAAATCAAATCATAAATTACAAAACAATGTAACATAAAAATCCTAAAACAATTTTCTATAAGGCTATGCCCTTATCTTCATGTATAAGCTTTATACATAAATAAGTAGACCAACCAATCACCTTAGATAACTTATCAATTGAGAGTTGGAATCATTTATCAATTGATAACTTATCAAAATCTAGTGATAAGACAATTTCCTTATCACCTCTTCACTTATACTACATATAGACAATTTTTCACAAGAATTCATAAGCTTAACTTTAATAAACGTAAGAAGACCACTCCATGGCCTAAAAAGACTTCCAATGGCAGATCTAAAAAGGGGAGAAAGGGGGGCCATGCACTTGTCATTCACCCATCAATCACTTCTTCTTACACATCACTATTCACCCCTTAATGCTTACATCATCAAGAGTTGCAATTGTTGACTTTTTGCAAGCTACAAGACAACACTTTCAAGACATTTAAACACTCATTCTCTCTTCATTTCCAACCGGCCACACTCTCCATCATTCCTCTCCCTTTCAATTTCACTTTCACTTCATTTTTCTCTCCTTTGAAACAAACATAAAAAGGAGAAACAACTTACCCCCACAAAATCAATCTTTCTTCCGTTCTTGAAGCTTCACTCATGGCATTTTTTCTTTTGTTCTTGTATCATTTTCTTTCACCATCCAATAACTTTTAAGACCATTAGAATCTTCCATAAATCTCATCCCAAAAGACCAAAAGATTCGGGTTCCAAAAGGTAGCCAAAAGGAGGAGGCAAAGTTAAAGGCTTAAGTGGAACCTTAGAGCATAACCACCAAACTTTACATTAAGGACGAGTAAGTATTTCTTGTGATGTGTGGATTAGTATTAATGTTAGGAGATTTGGATTTCTTGAAGATATGAGTAAGGTTTAAGTTGTTATAGCACCAAAAAAAAAAAAAAAACGTTTTAAGAAACAAACCATGAAACCCTTACATGAAGTTGAAACATGAGCATGTAAAGTTGATGTTTTGTAAAGACATTTGTTTAATGCTTTGAATGGAAGATTTTAAGCTAAGAAAATCTTGAAATGAGAACTTTAATGGAGGATAAGCATGCTAGACGTGAGGCTTCCATAGTCATTTGAATGTTGATTTTGTTTCCATTAACTTAAACATGCTCAAATCTAAACTTAAGTTAAAGAAAAATCCATCATGTGAGGTTTTATGAAGAAACCAACTTTGTATGACATGAGCTATGATATGGAGGTTTTATTAAGTATAAGATCTTTTATTTCTTTATGTGAAGCATGAGTTAAAGGATCATTTGATGGAAGAAAACTTAAGTTAAGATTTGTACACAAGTAGTTAAGTGCATAATCTACCACCTAAACTTAAGGAAATGGTGAAACAAGTTGAAAAACCAAATGAGGACAAATGAGGACCTCTTGGAACCATCATGAACAGATCTGGAACATGGGAGAAAGAAGCCTAAAAATATGATAAAAGTGAATGAACAAAGTGAAAAGATTAACTAAAACAAGTATAGTAAGCATATAAAGCCTAAAACTCAAAATCGAGCTTAAAACTTTCAAAACAAGCCTAGAACTCTAAGTTGGGCTTTCAATAAAAATCTGACCAGTACCTTAAAGTACCAAGAGAGGTTGTTTTGAAGCCCATAAGAAATCCACCTAAGGCCCCATAAGCCCACCAAAGTCACTAACTTTAGTTTGAACTAAAAACAAGCCCATTTGACAACTTAAGTCCACTAAAGGGGCCCAAGAAGTGGTTGTTAGCCTTAGAAATATAAATCAAAGTTGTAAATCTGATATCAAGGAGTATTTTAAGCTTAGGATAAAATCTAAAGACCAAGCCCAAAGAATTTCTTAAGTTATTAAAAAGCCCATTTACCAAACAAGGCCCAAAAACACTCCAACACATGAGGAATGCTACTGTTCTGACCCATGGATAGAATTTTATACCTCATTTCGAAAATCTAACTTTACCACGTTAAAGTACACTCAAAAATGATGAAGATTGACTATAAGATCATAAAAATCGGATTTAAAACGAAAAAGTTATAAGCAATTGAACTTTGAGTAAAAATCGAGAAAAATTACAAAAACTAGTCAAAGATATAACTTAAGGAAAATTTACTTAGTTTCTTAAGTTTGCTTCAATTCCTTATAAAAATTATTTCAATGACCAGGGGATACCGTTTACGGAGACGACTTGCCCCCGGATTATTTTGACTGACCCACATGGCAGAGTGAGTAAATTCCCGATGTCTCTTTACTTGATTGTGCTTGTAGAATAGATGCACTTAAACTTATATATATAAATTTGGATGCTTGTGGGATATGGGAAATGCATGTGTATGAATTTATGGGTGAATGCGATGACTTGATAATTATATATAATAATGGAAATTGTTTGCATTATATACATATGTGAATTGTATGGAATGAAATGGTCTGATCACCCTGAAAACCGAGTTAATCACTTATACGATTAAGAAATCAAAATGAATCATACATACCCCATATTGCATACGGATAACACCGACTGCCGCTTCACGCAGAAGATGGGAAGGGACTCACAGGAATACGAGTTTCTTACAGGATTGGGCATTAGCTACGCCATCGTATATATTGAGTCTCTGTCTTAAGCTGATGGGCTTACTAGGCGCCGGGAGACGTCAACCGTCGGCGAGGGGCCGAGTCTTGTGGCTTCTGCTTAGGGCGTGTGTTTATGGACTGCGAGGGCCACCACACCACTAGTCTTGGGATTTTAAAAGATATGATTTGATTTTGGTAAAGGAAGTATATATATATATATGTGTGTGTGTGTGTGTGTGTGTAGAGTTTTGTTTTGGTATGAGCACGATAGTGCAAATAAAATAAAACCCAAGATCTAGAACCCGAATTTTGGTTTGGGTCGATTAATTATCTCCAAACCCCGACTTCAGGGGGCGTAATTCTGAGTCGTATGCGGTTCCTAGGTCACTGCACACGTTGTTTGGCATACTGATTATTCATGCATTCATATGATTATGCATATAATAAACTTTTGCTATATGGTACTAACGAGGGCATTTATCTCACTAAGCGTAAACTTACATCCCTATAGATTTTTGTTGATGCAGGAGAACCTCTTCGTCAATCCGGGCCGAGGCATGCCCATGGTAAGTCTTGTGTAGAGATGGGTTGGAGCGATCAGAGAGCGAAGAGGATATTTTGTAATAAATTATAGATATTTAGATACTTTTATGTTTTTGTGCATAACTTGGATTTTATGCAGTTCCGTTATAAACTGCATTTGTTTGTAATATTATTTTGGTGTGGGTCTCACGAGCCCACATAATTAGTTAAATTATAATATAGAAGAAATTTTAGTTAAATTGCTCTATATTACTAGTCTATGGGTCTAGTGGTAACGTAGAGTGGAAGAAGTTTTGTGTGTCGTATGAAAGGCCTATGATCAGCAAGGGGGTTGATAATAGACCTTTATACGGTACACGGCGACCTATCACAACAACGATACTGTTGGGTCGTTATAAGCATGGTACTACAATACTTGGTAAGAAAATGAGCATCAATACTAAAAGCAAACTCAAAAGTAACTATGGTAATTGGAATGCGAAGAACGTTGGAAGCCATTATACATAAATTTGGATGCCTTTAACATTGAGTTTTCTAATATTTTAACACATCTAATTTTGAGTAAAAAGTCATATCCATTACCAGTTTTTCTAAATAGAGATCTAAGGAAGACTTACCGATAGTATGTACCTCAATTTGACAATACTCTTACATCATAAAGGGAAAAAAAAAGAAGAAGATAATTATCACTAATCATTAAGAATGCATCCCAACATTATTACAAAATAAATAAATAAATAACTAAATTGGTTGAACTTACATTAAGAGTGGAGAAGTTGATACCCAAACTTTTTCCCGAGTCCTATGTTCCCTACAAGTCCTTTCCCTTTACCTCTACATGCAAGTGTTAGAGAAGATCTAACCTAAGAGCTACTACATATTGTATTGCTTCCCTTACTGCTATCATACACTTCAAATAGCTTATACAACTTGGTCTTTATTTTATTCAACTTCTCTTCGCAACTAAGTGGATCAATTTTATTAAAGTAGAACTTCAAAAAATTAAACTTTATCCAAAGATCAAAAACTGCTCCAAGTGTAGGGATAATGTTGTATTCCCTCCAATATTTATCAAATTTTTGCTTCATCTTAACAAACATATCCCTTATGACAAAATCCTCACTTGTTAAGTTCTCATTCAACAAATAGTCTATTTTTCATACTTGCAAAAGTCAGATAAGAGGACCCAGACATTAAGTTTGTAATGGTATAAAAAGGACTTAGAAATTTGCACAATTTTTGTGCTCTTTCCCACTCCTCCACTAATGGACAATATTTATAATTGGAATCATTTAATTCAAAGTAAGAAAAGGCATGCTGATACTTTAAAGTACTCTCAAGCATGAGATAAGTTGAGTTCCATCTGGTTGCTACATCTAAACACAAACCAATACTAACATCACTAATACCAAATTCATTAACACACTTGCAAAACTATTTCATTTGATTTTCACACTCCTTTATACACTTTACCTTCTCTCTTATCTTATGTAAAGCCTCAATAACTAATGTCAAACCATCCTTAATAATTAGGGGAAGAATGTGGGTACAACATCTAATATGAAAAAAATTCACCACTACACAATGAACTACCTTGTAAATTAAGCTGATCTTTTAGGAAATCTTACATGTAATCATTAGCAGATGCATTGTCTAAGGTAAGACAAAAAACTTTCCTATCAATGCTCCAATCTTTCAAAAATATCAAACATTTTCTTTGATAATTCAAGTCTTAAGTGAAGAGGGGTCATATAATAAAAGGAAAGAATTTATTATTTAGCTTCCAAGTTTCAATTACAAAATGAACAATTAGATACATATAACCCTCACTAGTATAAGCTATCCATAAGTCTAAGGTCAAACTTACTCTACCAAGAACATTTTCCAAAACATTTTTCAACTTCTCCTTTTTGGATAGGTACAATCTCCATAGATTAGATGTGATTGCTTTCCTAAAGATAGGCATATAATCGGGATTGAAATGCTTTATAAGTTGTACAATCCTCATATATTCAATAAATGAAAAAGGAAGATTGTGTTCAATTATTGCCATTGCCAAAATTTCACAAGTAGCTTTATAGTCCATTTTTCTTAACTTTAATTTTCCAGATTGATCAATGATCATTTTACCTACATTACGACACTTAGGAAGCAAATGACACTTTTCGATATGTTAAATTAAAGTAGACGTCCCATACTTAAACCCACCAACAACGTAGTCATTCTTACATCCATTACATCTAGCCCCTTCTTTACCATCATTTCCTTTTCCAATCATTGTAAATGCTTTCCAAACAAGAGAAGTATTTGCTCTAAGTCTCTTACCTTGAGGCTCTACGGACCCTTAAGAT
The DNA here is from genome assembly GCA_024138015.1 of Lumnitzera littorea. Taxonomy (NCBI): domain Eukaryota; kingdom Viridiplantae; phylum Streptophyta; class Magnoliopsida; order Myrtales; family Combretaceae; genus Lumnitzera; species Lumnitzera littorea. Next base: position 15,317,093 of record JAMXBB010000008.1, read on the forward strand.
GTTTTAGTAGTAGCATTAGATGGATCACCAACATCATTTCCATGTGCTCCTAACTCATCGTCCACATTGATATATTAGATAGTTGTATCATTAGTGGTATTGATAATTTGATCCATTATAAAAATGAAACACAAAAGACAAAGTAACAATTAATAAAATGAACTTTAAAAAGAGGTTAGTATCCACCCTAATTCTTGTGTTACCAAATAATAATAAACCTTTTTCTGTGTACAGTGACTCCTCAAAGAATGGACTAGGTTGTGTACTAATGTAAGGTAGAAAAGTAATTGCTTATGCTTCTAGAAAATTGAGGCCACATGAGCAAAACTATCCAACACATGGTCTTAAACTTGCAACTATAGTGTTCGTATTAAAACTATGGTGATATTACTTATATGGACAAAGATGTGAGGTTTACACTAATCACAAGAGCCCTAAATATCTGTTCACTCAAAAGGAATTAAATATGAGATAAAGGAGATGGCTTGAGTTGATTAAGGATTATGACTTAGGAATAAATTATTGTCCTAATAGAGTGAATGCAATTGCTAATGCTTTAAGCAAAAAGAATCATGCTAAAGTTTCATTTTTTCTTACTAATAAAAAAGAGTTAATTAAAGAATTTGAAATTTTCATGGCATGAAGTAGATACAAAATTGTCAAATATAGTAGTTAAGCCAACCTTGATGGAAAGAATCTAGGAAACACAGCAAAATGACCTTACCTTGATTCAAGTAAGGGAAGAAACAACAAGTGGGAAGTATACAGATTTCAAAATAGATGAAAATGGAGCACTTTTATGAACGACAGGTTATGTATACCTAATAACTCAAAGCTCCAAAAAGAAATTTTAAGTGAGGCTCATTATTCTAGTTATACTATTCGCCTAGGAGGAACAAAGATGTATCAAGAATTAAAAAGAAACTTTTGGTGGAATGGTATGAAACAGGATGTTGCTGATTTGCTATTGAAGCGTGAAACCTATCAAAGAGTAAAAATTGAACATCAGCGACTAGATGGACTATTATAGCCACTACATGTTCCTGAATGGAAATGGGATTAGATATCCATGGACTTCATAAGTGGTTTACCTAAAATGGCCGCTAGTTTTAATGCGATCTAGGTGATTATTGATCAACTAACTAAGTCATCACTTTCAACCAATTAATATGTCCTTTTCACTAGAAAAGCTAGCTCGAATTTACATAAAGGAAATAATGCAATTGCATGGTATACCAGCAAGGATTGTATCAAACAGAGATCCCCAATTTATGTCGAAGTTTTAGGTAAGCTTACAGAAAGTCATGGGAACAAATCTACAACTCAATAGAGCATATCATCATCAAACTAATGGACAAACCGAAAGGACTATACAAACTTTAGAGGATATGCTAAGGGCATGTACCATTGAATTTAAGAGGAGTTGAGATGCTCATTTACCTTTCGCAAAGTTTGCTTACAACAACAGCTACCACTCTACTATTCAAATGCTACCGTATGAAACCCTATACAAACGAAAGTGTCAATCATCATTGTTTTGGGATGATATAGAGAAGGCAGCATTAGGACTATAGATCTAGTACAAGAAGTAGCTAATAAGATTGGTATCATTAGAAGAAAAATGAAAGAGGCATAAGATAAACAAAAGAGTTAGGCTAATCTCAAAAGAAGAGAGTTAGAATTTCAAGTAGGGAATCATGTATACCTTAAAGTAAATCCAATCAAAAGTATACATCGTATAAAAGCTCAAGGAAAATTGAGTCCAAGATATATTAGTCCTTTTGAAATATTATAGCGTATAGGGAATTTAGCTTATCGATTAGCCCTGCCACCTAACCTATCGGGAATTCACAATACGTTTCATATGTCTGTTTTAAGGAGGCATGTTCCTAATCCCAACCATATTGTTGAGCTAGAGCCAATAAGGTTACAAGAGAATTTGACATATGAAGAGCACCTAGTGGAGATCACAAATAGTAAAATACATAAGTTAAGGAATAAGGAGATTCGATACGTTAAGATATTATGGAAAAACCATGAGTGAGTATCAGTAATTTGGGAAGTACAAGACGAAGTATAGCATCGAGATCCACATTTGTTTGAAACACTAGGTGCACCTTTAAAATTTTAAGGACAAAACTTATTTGAAGGAGGGAAGGATGAAAACCTCATAAATTTTTAGGCTAGACCTTAAATTGGATCCAGGTACTGTAAACTCTGCAAATTTAGTTATTTAAGAGTACAATTGAACTCTAATACTATAAATAACTTCATGATTCATTAAAGTCGAGCAAGATAAAAATTGAATAAATTATAAATTCGAATATATTATAAATAGTAAAAACTCTAGAAAATTTATTGAAACCTAAATCGCGTACAAAAACCCTAAATCCGATATATGCGTAAATACTTGAAATTGAACCCGAACTTGATCAAAACTCTAAAACTATAACTTTAAGCTTATAAAATGAATAAATATCACTTAATAGTGATATAATCATAGTCGATTACAATTATCGATTAAATCGCGTAATCGTGTAAAACTTTTAACAAAAACATTAAAATAACTCGTAAAAATTATAATCGTAACGGGTATCAATTAAATTGATAAATTTTTATAAAATCCCAAAATTAATTTATAAATTTTATTTTTATGATTTCTTCCCTTTTCTTTCTTTTTCTTTTCTTTTCTTTGTCTTCTTCCTGTTTTTCTCCTATGTTCCATGTGATTTTCTAGTTACAATGTACAACAGCCCATCTGCTAAATTAAGTTATCCAAGTATCACCAAATTAAGTAACAAAGGACAAATTAATTAAAGTAAATGTCTTGTCTTAGTTAATGCTTAATTCAATTAGATTTTCTTCTTATTTCCATTTTCTTTTGTTTCATTATCCTGCACATCTGAATGTTGGAAGCAAACAAAACCCAAAAAAAAAAGAAAAAGAAAAAGAAAGCAAACCAAAAACCAAAACAAAGAAAAGAAGAAGGAAAACCAAGCAAAACTAAGAAGAAGAAGAAGAAGAAGAAGAGGAAAAACAAAAAGGATTTAGGTAGGTTAATTAATTATTTTATACATACATGTATTCTATACTATGTATATACTGAGTATTTTATTGATCTAATTATTTACATGTACATATATATATATATATATATATATATATATATGCATGCATAGATATATACATATGTATTATGTATTTTACTTATTTGTATATATACATATGTATTAGGTATGTAACTTTATTTATGTATATACATATGTATTTAGGAATGAGTATATACGATATATGTATATAAGTATAAATAGTAGTACATATACTATGTATTTTTTTTTCTCTATACATGTATTCTTATACATGTGTATGTGTGTGTATTATATATGTAAGGATGATTGGTATTTTGTGTATGACATAAGTAGGAATATTCGTATAGTATATGTATGTATACCAAATATTTCCTATATATACATGTATATATATTTAGTATTTTACTTAATTAATTATGTATATATATGTGTGGATATATAAAGCTATATATGTACATAATATTTATTTTAGTATGTAATATGTATATACATGTATTATACAATTCCGTATATATATGTGTACATATGTATATATATCTATTTCATATTATATATATATATGTGTGTGTGTGTATGTGTGTGTGTGTGTGTGTGTGTGTGTATGTGTATAATAATATGTATATATACTTAATAATTTCCAAGTGTACGAAAATTTTATATAATTATGTTGCTGACATGTAGGTATATATATACATATTATTAATAATATTTATATCTTAGTATATATATATGTATATAGTATGATCGTATATGTACATAAGTATGTAAAGTATAAATAAGTGTATATTATACTTGTAGTATAAGTAAAGTTAGAATAATTTATTATATAAAATATATTATACAGATAAATGTACGTATTTGAATAGTAATGTATACGTAAAAATATGAATATGTNTAAATAAGTATATAATATACGTGTACATAATGTATAAATAAGGATAGAATAATTTAATATATAACGTATCATATACGTATAAATGTAAGTATATGAATAGTGACATATACATAAAAATCCGAGAATAATTAAATAGTGTATACATAATACTATAATAAAAATTTAATAAATAAAGTAAGATAATATATATATAATAAAATGGAAAATAATGGAAAAATCTAGAAAAATGTGCAAACTTGACATGTAGCACTCTTACATGTTGTCACGTCACCATTTGTTATAAATTAATTAATTTTTGTAATTAATAATAATAATATTAATTAATTAAGTAAAAAAATAATAAAGTAGAAAAATGGAATTAATAATTCTAAAATCTTAAAAATAGGTAAAAATAAGTAATTGTAGTAAAATAAGCTTAAAATAAGAAAATTTCCAAATTATACGATCAAAGTAANATAATATTAATTAATTAAGTAAAAAAATAATAAAGTAGAAAAATGGAATTAATAATTCTAAAATCTTAAAAATAGGTAAAAATAAGTAATTGTAGTAAAATAAGCTTAAAATAAGAAAATTTCCAAATTATACGATCAAAGTAATTATTAAATCATAAATATACTAAGAAAAGCTTAAATTAATATTTTATACCTTTTTAAGTTAAAATAATGAATTTTGTGATATTTTTATATCATAGTCAAAATTGTAAGTTACAACGTTCAAAATAGATCTCGTTACGAGAAAGTACGCTCGAAAATAATTGAAATGGACTATAAGTTTATAAAAATCCAAGCTAAATCGAAAAAATTATACACGACTCAATAGAAAACTCGAATCAACGATTTCACGCAAATCAATAGCTGAGTTAAGTAAACAATACAACTTAGCATTCTAGTTTAGTTATTTCAATCCCAAACTTATTAGTTTTCATATTCCCTAAATGTTAGGTAATTCTAATATGGATACTAACTTACCAAGTGGACTATTACGACCATTGATAGACTCAATAACCAAGTGAGTACTCCCGATGACTCTATACTTATTTTGTGCTTGTAATTAGTACACTTAAAGTAAATATTTATAATTTGATGCATGGGGGTATAGGTTATACATGTGTCTGAATATTAGTTGTGTATTGTGTAAAAGATTGTGAAACTAATAGCTGAATAATTGATTGCTTAATTTATTACTGCATAATTGAATGATTTGTTAATATTTGTTAATCACCTCATAAGTTGACTTAATCATATTCAACTTAATTAAAATTAAATGAATCATACATAAAACACGAACATTGTATAAAATGTTCCGACCATCACCTCATATGGTTAGTAATGAAGGGCCTTCGAAGAATGGATTCCTACATGATTTAATTAATATAATGCATGAGTACTAATACAACAAGACCCTACCCTTGGTTCGCAAGTTTACTTGGTGCCAGAGACACTAACCGTGGGTGATTGAGAGTCGCGTCTAAAGACCACCATTATAGGGTATGAGAGTAGACTACGGGGGCTACCTCACCGGTAGACCTGGATATTTATATACTATTGACTATTAGGAATAGAAACCTATTTCATGAAACATGGAATTTCTATATATATTTATATATTGTTAAAACCGAGGTGCTAAAGCTCAGTTGTGATTAGTGCTGATGTATCTTCAACCCTTACTTCGGAGAGCGTTAAATCCAATATTGTATGCAGCACCAATCAACTGCATATATATTGTTTGGCATACTACTTGTTTATGCATTCATATGTTTGTTAATAAATTGTTTGATAACCTGCTTACTAGTATAGTATAACGAATAACTCACTAAGTTCTTGTGGCTTACTTTCTAATAGTTTTCTTATGCAGGTTGACAGATAATCAGGCATAGGTTAAGAGCCGAGTGCCGAGTGTCAAGTGCCAAGTGCCAATGTCAAGATACATAGAAGTTAGAATCTAAGGACAAACTTTATAGTTGGTTTGAATTATTATATATATATAGTTATTAATACTACATTTAGATTCTATAACTTATGTAAGTTTAAGTTTTAGATCTTTACTACCTGATCTTATCGTTTGGTAAAAGATACCGATTCTCTATGGTTCTGATGAATTGTGACTTATTAGATATCCAGAGTCACATATATGTTGTAATAAGTTAATTAAATTAAGAATCGAAACTTTAGTAATTAATTTTTTAGAGTTTTACAATCTCTAACTTGCAAGGCGATTTTCTAATCATGGGTACATACATGATATGAAAATTTTAAGTGATTCTACTAGGCCTCCTTTAGGGTCATGACAGGTATCCTAAATAATTTCATGAGCCAATAAGGCCAAACAAGTTAAAAGTTTAACTAAATTATAAACCTAAACTTAAGCTGAATAAGAAAAAAAAGGAAACCCTAATATATTGATTAAAACCCTAATCACACATAAAAAATCATAAGCCCTGTATATATATAAATACAAGAGATGAAACCTAAACATAATAAAAACCTTAAAGCTAAAACCTTAAGCTTATAAAACCTATATATATATGTATGTGTATGTGTTAGTTTTATATCAATTTATTTATTTTGATTTAATTTTACTATATCGTTCATGTTGATATATTATATAGTATATATTAATTTTACAGCCTATATTTTTCATAGCTACATCATATTTTATCCTAAACATTATCTAAAAGTTGAAAACATTTTAAGAAAAGTCAAAAAGTAATATTTCTTTCCTTTTTTGTCTTTCTTTTCTTTTCACCTTTTCTTTCCAATCTGTCATTTACCATGTATGATTGATAGTTATCCCATGTGATTAAAAATTTAGATAAGATAACAAACAAAGTCAACTTCTACTTTATCTTTTTATCTTTTCTTCTTTTCTTTGCTTTCTTTTTCTTTTTCTTTTTCCCTTCTTTTCCTTTTTCTCTTTCTCAACTGCTAAGTGTTTTATCTAGAGTCCACTTTTTCTCCTTATTTTCCAAATTGTAAACTCAAATTGAGCCTTTTGCTTGTCCACTTTAGGCTGACACAATTCTCCATTTCCCTTTCATCTTCTTCTCTTTACATATTATCAATTATACATAATATTACCCCTTCTTCCATACCATTATTTTACCAATTTCAAGAAGAAAGAGAGCATCTTTTTTTTTCCAAAAATTCTCAAGATCAAAAGTAATCAAATAACACCTTATATTATATAAGTTTTGTTTTTCTTATGTAATATAAGTTTTTGCATATTTCTTTTATGTTAATTTGTACTTGTTAGTATTGTTGTGTTAGAAATATGTAGTGGAAGCTATGTGTGTTTTTAGCATCATTTGTAATAAAAATTATAAGTGCATATATTTGAATCTATGTGTAAATTTTCCTCTTCTTAAATAGTTATGTATGTATGTATACACTTAAATATATCTATTTATATGCATATATATATGATATACATAATTAGTATATATATATATAATATATACAGTTTATTTATAGGAAAAAATATTAAAAAGTTATTAACGTTTTACATTTTTATGAATCAGTCTTTAACATTTCATTTAGTTCATTTTAGTCTTCAACCTTTTCAAGTCATATCAAATAAGTCCTTCTATTAACTCTATTAAATTTTCCGTTACTGTAAATATGTGTCAACATATAATTGATCCACATAAGTATAAAAAAATCCTTAACATTTACTTGTATATACAAATCAGTTCTTAATGTTTATCTATATATACGAATCAGTACTTAACCCTTTTTATTTAATCTATTTTAGTTCTTACGTATGTACATATAACGGAAAAACTAACGAAAGGACTTTTTTATAAATTTATTAAAATATTGAAAACTAAAATGAACTAAATGAAATGTCAATAACTGATTCGTATATACAAGTAAACATTATAGACTTTTTTGCACTTTTCCCTTATTTATATATGTAAGACCCATAATTAGCTATTTAAAGTTTGACTCCTAGAATTTAGGGTGATCGATTAAAGGATCTAATCAAGCTTAAATTATCAAATAAAGTTAGAAATATTAGTAAAAGTGATTTTGTAAGTTTGAATTTAGGAAAAGAAGTAATAAAATAAAAGAATATAAAATTTTTAAATTTTAAGTATATTACGTATTATTCATCGAAAATACGTAAAATACATTCCAATAATTAATGAATTACTAAAGATAAATTAGATGTACACTAAAAATCATAAAATAACCAAAATAATATTTAGGAATATTTATTTATACTATATATGAATTTACATGTAAGTAAAAATACACGTAATTAGTTAAAATACGAGAAATGTACTAAAATAATACTAAATAATTAAATAAAATTCATAATTAATTAAGGAAAAATCAAGAAAAATATAGAAAATGAGGAAAAGTCCAGAAGTGGGATATGGCAATCTAAAAATTAAAGAAGGAAATTAACCAATTAAATTTAGCCAAATAAAAAGTTAAAAAGAAAAAGAAGAAATAAGGCAATTGTCTTGTCTAATTAATACACAATAATTTTCTAACACCTCTATAAATAGCAAGAAAATTTTAGAAGCTTATTTAGTTAGTTTGGAGAGTGAAAAAAATAGAGAGGATAGAAATAATGAGTGTTTGGATTAATTACAAAAAAATTACTCAAATATGTGCAATTATAGCCTTAAAGGAGAACCAACGCCAAACGAGATTTAAGAGTGGATGGCCACGGCCACGGCCACGGCCACCGCCACCACCACATGGTGGTGGTAGCACCTAGACCGACCAACAAGGCCATGGCAATCGGCAGTGGCCAAAGCCACCCATATAAATGAGTCCAATTTCCAACTTGATTTTGTTTAATTTTGTAAAAATATTAAATATTCTTATAAAATTATGAAACTTGTTATTCTAAAATATTTTTGTATGTAGTTCTTAGAAAAAATATTATTTTGATGAAAATATGTTTCGTGATATATAGTCCTTAAGAAATCATGCAAAACCAAGCATGTTTTAGTTTAGAAATAAATGATCTTAGGAGTGTTGTTTTAAACCGAAAATTTTTGTGTAGACTACTTAGATGATATAGAATAGTGCTATGAAGCCCGTTTTCAAAAATTAATTTTTAAAATTTTTAGATAATTTTTAGGCCTTAAAATGAGGTATAAAATGGATAATTTTAGGTTAATTAAATAATTAAATAGGTAATTATTGATTTAGTAAATCATTATATGTTTTAAGATGTTGAAATCTGATGAAGTACGATACTTGTAGTATTTAAGGTGTTAAATGTAATTATTAGGCTAATTATGTAGTAAATAAGTAATAGGAAAAAATAGTAAATTTTAAGTTAATTTTGTAAATTAGGGCAATTAGATGTAAAATCTGATTTAGGATAAATTTAGACATTTTGAAATGATAATTGATGTTAAGAGATGGTAATTAGAGTGATATAAATATTAAATGTATATTATGTACATAATAAGTGATAATACATAATATACAATTATTGGAAATATAATAAATAGAAGATATTAGGATAAAAATTGATATTATATAAATAATAGGGATATATAATAAATCTGATAGAAAACTTAAATTTATGTAATTATATAAAAAATATAAAATTTTCTCATATCAAGAGTAAATTCAGTACACTAATAAGAATTTAAATATAATAGATGGAATAAAATACTAACTAGAGGTAATTATGATATTTAGGATATCTAGAATTAATGTGATTAATTTCACATTATGAGTTAAAACGAGTTTCTAGGATTCGAGTATAAAACAATACTTAAAAATCAAACTAGAACCTAATTTAGGAATCGATGCAGAAACTAAACTCAAACCTAGCCCCAAACCCAAAATAATTGTAAAAGATTTGAGAACCTAGATAATTGGACATATTAAACCTTAAACAAAAGATCACAATAAGCGTTATAGGATAAAATCAACATATAATAATTATATGAAAAACTAAAACCACGTTTGTGTTATAAAAATGATTGACGATGGCTTGAGTAAGTCGAACCTCAAGTAAGTGAGCGAGGAGTAGAGGTAAGTTGGGATTAATACAGTATTATATTTTAGAGATTTGAAATTGTACTTAATTGTGCTTGTTTTGAGCTGATGATATGATTTTTCATTTGCCGCTTGGCTTGTATTGTATGATTTGTATGAAATGATTAATCACCCTAAACTGAACTTAATCAAATATACGACCTGTAATTATAATCGGACCTACATAACAACCCATTAGGGGAAACCTAGGATTTTCCAATCAAATACTAGCCCCTTCGAAAGGGATAGCGCTAGATAGTATAATGAGTCTCTTCTTCATCCTTAGTCAAACTAAATGACAGGTGAGGAGGTCGCAGTAAAGGTGAAGTCGATGATTCGAAGGTAGTCATGAGAGGAGTAGTGTCTTCATTGCACAAGCTTGGGTTTAGTCGTAAACTGTTGTATTAACGGCAACTTCTCAACCCGAATCAAAGCGGGCGCAATTTCTCTAATCTCACGACAGGCTAGACAACGTCATGTAATAGTATTTGCTTGAACATGCATTATACCTAATAAGTAAGTTGATAACCTTGTTTGTGTTTGTGATATAGTTTTAAATCCTCCATCCTAATTTATTGAGTTGTAGTTGCTCACATCCCTATAGACGTTGTTGCAGGTATTGGCCAAGAAGTAGCTTATGACTACTTTGAAGCCAGTAACTGCTGAATCTTAGGGAGTGAGGAAAAACATTTAAAGAACAAATATAAATTTTTAAGGTTTAAGCTTTTATCTTAGAATTTTTCATTTCTAAATAATGTATTAACTAAGAAATAGATTATGGTGAAACATTATAAACGTTAATTACATTAACAGAATTCTAATGTATGTTTTCTTAGGTAAATGATTTATTTAAATTACAAACTGTTTACTTCAAAGCGAGTTAGTTGTGGACGCCTTATGTAGATCAGGTCTAGGATAGCGGTTGTAAAACCAACTTCTATCTTATAATGGTTTACACGGTGAAGCTATTATGACTCTACCACTTCGAGGCATGACAATATATATATAGTATATGTAAATACAAACAATATTAATTATACTTCAATAAACGTATGTATGAGAAATATTGTGAAATAGTATAAAGAAGTAGTAAATTATGGGAGTAGAATTATGCACGTGTGTGTGTGTGTGTGTATTACTCTATTTTTTCTAAGGTTTAAATAAATATATATATATAGTATAGTATAAGTATTTACATATGTACATATATCAAAAATACATGTATGTGTGTATTAGTACTTAATTTTCTTAAAATAGATTAATAAGTGCAAATATATACATATATGTACCTATGCTAAAAGTGACCTATAAATGAAGAATAAAAGTTATTTTTCTACATGTAATTATTTAAAGTGTTATATATATATATATATATATATATATATGTATGTATGTGTGTGTGTATGTATTAATATTACAAATTGGAAAAAAAAATACAAAAATTGGAAAAATTAGGAAAATTGCAATGTGAACGAACAAGAAGCTAGCACGCCAACCTTTCTCTATTTTTCTAATTAAAACCACAATTTACAAAAATAATAAGAAAATAATAAATTAATTAGAAAATTATAATTGTAATAAAAAAAAGTAAGATAATTAATAATTTAAGCTTAAAATATCAAAATAAAGAAATTATGACAAAATGAACATAAAAATAAAAATATTTAGAAAATACAAAGATTTAGAAATTATATAAGTCGTTATTAGAAACAAAGAAAAATCTAATCAATAAAATCATTAAAGAAAAGCTCAAAATGATAAATAAAAACATTTGGACCAAAAATAAATAAAATCTTAACATTCTCGGCCCATTATAGAACATATGAGTTCCATCGTCCAAAACGGACCTTACTACGTAAAAGTAAGTTTGAAAAAAATAAAAATTAACCATAAAATCATAAAAATTAGAGTTAAGAAGAAAAAGTTATATGTAATAGAAGAAAAAGTTTGAATGAGGAAACTATATAAGATAAATAGAAAATTTAAGGATATTTTTAAGTAAATACTTATTTAGAATAATTATCTTACTTTGATAATTACTATCTTTCATATCCTTTAATTATCAGGTGATCCTGATAAGGATACCAATCCCTTCACCAACTACTACGATCCCTGATTTATTTTATGGTCAAGTGAGTACTCTTGATGATTATATACTTATTTGTGCTTGTAGATAATAACATGTAAATATTTTTTATAAATTGATTAATTTGTGGGGTTTGGGATCTATATGCGAATGATATTAATTGGTTGCTGTATGAAAATATTTTAAATTGTTACAATGAACTATTTGCTACATTTTAGATAACCATAGGAAATTTGATTATCTGTGATATTGGTTAATTACTTAATAACTAGACTTAAGTATATTTGACTTTATTAAATTAAATTGGATCATACATAAGCATGCATCACATCGTAAATATTCCAATCATCACATCACACAAAGGTAGCGAAAGGTCATGCATGGATTGTTTCCATATATTGAAATTAAAGTATTTTAGTACGGTGCACTCATACAACATGACTTTACCCTACCTGTAAGATTACTAGGCTTTAAAGGCACCAACCGCCTAACTAAGAGTCAACTCCACAAGCCTCCATTTAGGGGCAGCTAAGACTATAGGACCCAACTCACAATCATACCTAGAACTTAGTTTCTAAAACTAAAATTTAACAAACTGTCTTATCTTGAATATGAAAAGTGAAGTTTCGAGGTTATATGAGTTCAAATACGATACTCAAATATGAGTCGTATCACATATTCTCCTGCCCTAACTTCAAAGGGCATTAAATCTGAATTACATACAGTACATAATTAACTGTATGTATTTGCATAGCATTATACTTAATTGTGCATTCATATGTTTATAAATAATTGCTAAATAACTTATTTATATGTATGGTTAAAGGATAACTTACTGAGCTTTTTAGCTTACGCCCTTATAAGCTTTTGATATAGGAGGACTTATTTACTATACCTAGCCAAGGCATGCCCGAGGTTAATTTGAGATCTTATTAGGAATGGTGTGCAGAAAAAAAAAAAAAAAAGTGAATATATAAAGTGGGACTCTTAGCTAGAATTTCTATGACATTTTGAATTATGGTATTTAGAAGCCACGTAGGCAACTCTCTTTATTACAGGAGCTTTACTACTAGCATTCTGGAACTTAGAGTCCTATATTACTTACATAGTGATGTTATTGTATAAAATCTTATATTATATTAAATTATATATATATATATATATTGCAATATTATCTTTACCTATATAACTCTTAGGTAATTGGTTGTGTAGTACTCTTGTATATCGTATAAAAAGTCATCAACTGAAAGGAAAACTAATCTATGATCATTTGTACGGTATACAGTAACCTACTACGATCAGATCACCCCTTGAGTTGTGACGTGCATAGCTTGCTATTTATCATTTATTTACATTCAAAGTAAATTATTCTTATCAATTATACTATAGTATAAGCAAATGCAAGTACATTTCCACTCATATGGAAAAAAAAATGTATAAGAAGAGATATAAATATTAAAATTTTAAGATTAGAGAGTAGTTTAGATTTGACCGCAACCAAGAAAAAATCTAATAAAATCAAGGTATAAAAAGTGGAATGAAGACTTTTAGCTTCGATTTGGAATTTTTTTTTCTTTTTTTAATTTCTAGCAAGACGCTTTGGTTCCATTTAGAACTGCATTTAGCTCTCATCTCAATTCAAGAAACACCTTGGCTATTCCAGAAACCTATTTCTAGAATGGTCACAGAATGAAGAGAGAAAATGCTTTTCTTATACTTGGTTGGTAACAAACCGGTGTAATTTATTATTTCCATTATTACTATTTTTGGGTATTCTCTAACCAATCAATACCAATCCCTGTATACATTTAAACAAATTTTTTATATTCATTAAACTTATTTTGTTTAGAATTTTATGAGCAGCCTTTAGTTTCGGTGTCATCTAACCAATCCACCAAGCTTTATATACTCTTTCCACCACTATTGTAAGATTGTTCGCTAAAAACAAACCTAATATAAATAACATTATTTTTATGTAGGACAATTGCCACCTCAAGATCAACTCAATCATTAGAGGTACGTAAGATGTGAATATTTCCATTATTACTATTGTTTAATTTCATATTGCTCATGTTATGTCTTCTATGATTGAGTTTTGTCGTGTTTCAATCATCTATTTTTGGTTATGTTGGATGATTTATGAATAACATAAACGTTATTCTTGTAGTTATATACATTATCTGCTCCAACCCAAAGGAAAAGGAGAAATACAGGAACCCAAACATAGGAACAAGACTTGCATAATCTGCATCTGTGTTTTAATTCTGTTGCATTTTATTGCATTTATTAGAAAAAGAAAAGTCACATCACCCAAAAATTTCAATGAATATTATAATTTTATTTTATTGAATCGTTTTGTGCAAATAAAACTAGTATGTTGTTAATTTAAATCAACTTTCTCTTTTTAATGCTTTTGAAGTTGACCCGCTTTTCATATATCAGATGCCTCGACATAGAATCGCTGATGCATTTGGACCAAGACAAATTAGCTATCCGTACTAAGTATACTAATTAATTCATATCTTTCCATATTTCGCCTGTACGTAGCATTTAGCAAGATAATTACCATTTATGAGATACTTTTCCTTAGCTTACTAAATGAAATCTACCTATCTTCATATTTATTCATCAGAATGGTTGAGAGGGTTTAATCAGAATTATACTATTCATTTCATTTCACTCTCTTTTTGGTACTTGTTGACACCTTAGGTACATTCATGAGGTAAGTGGAAAGATCAAACAACGGAGAATGGAAGAATTGGAATAATAATACTCCTCAGCCTAGTATTAATGGTCCCTATGATTCATGCACAACTCCGGCCGTTGCAAAATGTCAATACAAAAGGTACGTTAATGTTTTATAATTATTTTGTTACATAATCATAATTGTTAATTTTATTATAATCATCGTATTAATTTATTATATTGTTATAGAGTTCATTCAAAGGGGAGAAGACAAAACCTGCAGAAGTTTAGAGGAAATGCAAGGTAATGGGAGAGAAAAGAGAATAAACGCGGTAATTAAACCGGTTGCTGTCGCCGCACGTGGTGGCGGTGGTGCTCGTGGGGGTAGCGCTCGTAGTAGCAGCTACGGTGATAGCAGCAGCTACAGCAGCTATAGTAGCAGTGCAATTGCAAGCAACAGTCATGGTAGTAAAGCTAGCGAGAGCTCAAAGGCGGCCCCGGTAACTGGAAGTGGAGGACAAAACCAACAAGGCGGAGGAAAGCAGAAAAAGAATGGTGCCAACATCATGTATGTCAACTTGTATTTGAGGACTATCGCATTATTTACTTCTATATATATTGTATTGCTTTAGGCTTAAAATGAGATGTTATTTATGATGCCACGTAAATGCTTCGAAGCTAATGTAAACGTATCAAGTGCTTTTATCTTCAGTAAGAAATATACCATGTACTAATAATCAATCCAATTAGACATGTATTTCCATTTAATAGTCTATATTGGTCATTGATTTGAGCTTTCTCCACCTTAGTTCTTTTAAGATGTCATGTTAATGCATATACTATTTATTATAATTGGGATACTGAATTCTTCAATCTAGTTATATTTAGGGTGAATCTCATGTTTGATAACTAGATTTTATCTATTTTTATAACTCACTTCTTGAACTTTAAAAGTGTCTATTTACTACCTAATTAAAAACTTTTTGAGACCATCTATAGTACTTAGATTAGACAATTAATTACAAAAATGAGTAAAGTTTAGGTACCAAATTAACACTTTTAAACTTTAAATAGTTAATTACAAAAATGTGTAAAAATGGAGTAACAAATGTGACATTCACCCATTATATATATATATATATATATTATATATCAATAAATAAAGCTCATTTGTATTTCATCTAAAAAATCCTTGTTTTGTCAATGTAAACATTAGGTGTCAAGAATTGTTTTATATGTATGGAAGAAAAAAAAAATATATATATATAGTTTTAATCACATTTAATTTGCACTAAAGTTCCGCAATATCATTTAAGGTGTTAAATTAGACCAACTCATAACAAATCCCACCATATCATGTTAAATTAGACCAACTCGTCTATTGATTTTAGACAATCTTACTAATTCAATCAAAATTAATAATTACGGCACTCAAGTTAACGGGGCATAATAGACTTCATCTTTGGTAGATAATCCCATACAAGGATCATTTGTTACTTCCATAATGATAGGATGTGTGTAATCTTAAAAGAGCCGAAGAACGTAATGTATGTAATGGGTGTAGATCTCATGCTTTGATGCCACTAAATATGATATCACCACGGGACCTTACAATAGTGTTTTGTCTCCTAGAGTCTAAGTCGATACATCTCTAGCATCAAACGATGAACAATATATATATATAGGATTCTCTTAAAGTTTTAAAGTTGTCCAACAACTACAAGTACTTCATACTACCTATACAAGCTTCTTATTATGAGAATGCACTAGATGTGCCAAAACCAAATAAATATCTTCACTAATCCCCAAAACCTAAAGGTAAAAATTATCCTCTCATTTTAAGAGCAACGTGAGTAAAATATATAACATACAATATCAAGTTCTGATACATGGGCATATTTGATAACTACTTGGAAGCCACCGAGTTCACATCATGATTAAGCTAATGCATAGTGTCAGGGTCCCTTTTTGTAAGATACTTATAATAACAAAGGACTATTCTTTTGTATATATTGTAACATAAGGAGGAGACTTTATTTTTGTGTAAATAAGGCCTTACTATTATTAGAAATTTTCACTTTTAGAAAGTGGTGCCATTTCACCAGTTTTAATGTCTACTCCTGCTATGCCCAATAATGTCCGTAAAGCTTTTTACGGAGGTGTGAGTACTCTTCTGGATTGAAGCTCTTACTCACCACGTTAGTTGATTACGACCGGCGGTACCTGTTACATACACTGTACCCCCGTGTACACAAATTGTAGCCTTGTATTACTGTCAAAATTAATAAAAGTGTGCTATTCTTTTTTCCATTCGAGCTTATGTCCCTTATAATCTGTTGGCTTTCTTCCTTGGTTGTGTTACTTACAGGTTTAGACCCTGTTGGCTAGCGTTGCGTGCAAGTTAAGCTTGCTTTGCGTACGAGTTAGGCTTGCTTACTACTGTAGAGGCAGAATATTAAGCGACGCACGGTCTATCTGTGTGCTAAAGAAAGCTTCAGACCGTAACAGTTGGTATCAGAGCCTAGGTTATTCCAACAGGAACAACCATGACACGACAAGAGGAAGTGAGCAAGAGGCTTAATAGCTTTGAGGAAATCCTTAGGGGAGTATCTAAGCGGATAGATGATTTGGTCACATTGTCAGTAAAAGTAGCTGAAGTTGAGACCAATCATCAGGAGATGAATGCTAAGATGACTGAGATGGTTGAGAATTTTGGTGTTACCATGCAAACTCTCAGAGAGGAAATGCACATAATGACCGATGAGGCAAGACAACACTTGGAGACTTAAGTAGAAGGTGTGAGAAGACAAGTTACTACTCGTGCCTCAATCGAGACTGTTGAAAAGCTACGGACATAAGTAGCTATTTTAACTCGAGCTGTGGGAAATGCTCCTATCCCTGCCCCCGTTCATGTTCCTACTCATGCAGGACATCTAAAGATGCCTAAGCCCAAGGCGTTCACTGGCGTGAGGGATGCCAAGTTGTTGGAGAACTTTCTATTTGATATGGAGCAGAACTTCACTGCTGTGAGGACATATGATGAGAGATCAAAGGTCACCATGGCTACAATGTACTTAACTGGTGATGCCAAACTAAGGTAGCGCACCAAATATGAGGATATCCAAAATGGCAACGCTCATGCAGATACATAGGTCGAGTTGAAGGCTAAGTTGCGGACTTAGTTTTTTCCTAAGAATGTTGACTACAATGCCCGAAAGAAGTTGAGGGAACTTCAACAGGGTGATGACATTACAAAGTATGTCCGTGAGTTCTCGATATTGATGTTAAACATCAAGAGCATGGCTAAAGATGATAAGCTATTCTATTTCCTAGAAGGACTGAAGCCTTATGCTAAGAATGAGTTGCAGAGGCAACGAGTTACTAACTTGGCTATAGCACAAGCAACAGCTGAGCACTTGACCGACTACACTCATGACAATAAAGGGAAGAATGTGTCGACAGGATACGAAGGTAGAAAGTCAGTTAAGTCGGGCAAACCAAAGAGCAGGGGAGCCCCAAGTTCAAGTAGCAGCAGTAGTAATACTAGAGGGAATCAAAGGAAATCTTATAACTCTCACGAGTTCAAAAAGAGTGGGGCAACCAATGGAGGTAAGAAGCCCTCATTCTCGTGTTTCTTGTGTAATGGCCCACATAAAGTAGCTGAGTGTCCACATAAGGCAGCACTCAATGCTATGGCACAAAAAGTAGAGAATGTCTGCCAAGATGATGAATCAGGGAGTAATGGAGAGGATCAACCCCGAATGGGCGCATTGCACATGTTGTCGGCTGTTGGAAAGAGTTACTTTATGCGACGTAAGCCTAAGAATAATAATGAGTTGATGTATGTCCAATTGAATATCAATGGCAAGAGTGCTAGTACAATGGTAAACTCCGGTGCTACATACAACTTCATTGATGTGCTTGAAGCGAAAAGGTTGGGGTTAGTGCTTGTTGAGGACACTAGCCAGATTAGAGCTGTTAACTCCAAGGCTCGCCCTATCCGAGGAGTTGCAAGAGGAGTGAAAGTGAGGGTTGGAGATTGGAGTGGAAATCTTAACTTCACAGCTGTTCCATTGGATGACTTCAGCATAGTCCGTGGAATAGACTTCTTGAGACAAGCCAAAGTTGCTCCCATGCCCGCAACAGATTGCTGTGTGACAGTTTAGAGGAACAGGACAAACAACAATGGCAAGGAAGGGAAGAATATTAGGGCTATGATGTTATCGGTGCTCTAATTCAAGAGAGGCCTCAAACATCAAAAGCCAACTTTCTTGGCTTTCCTTACAAAGAAAGAAGAAGCAAGAAAGACAGAGATACTAGAGGAAATAGAGAGGGTCCTAAAGGAGTACAATTATGTGATGCCTAATAAGCTCCCAAAGGAATTACCTCCCAGAAGGTTGGTGGACCACAAGATTGAATTGATTCTTGGTGCCAAACCACCAGCCAGAGCTCCTTATAAAATGTCACCTCCTGAACTTACCGAATTGAAGAAGTAATTGGATGAGTTGTTAGAGGTAGGCTTCATTCGACCCTCAAAAGCACCATACGGGGCTCCTATTCTATTTCAAAAGAAGTAGGATGGGAGTTTAAGATTATGTATTAACTATCGGGCTCTAAATAAGCTAACGGTGAGGAACCATTACCCAATTCCCCTAATTGCTGATCTGTTTGATCAACTGAGTGGGGCTAAATATTTTACAAAACTAGATCTTCGCTCAGGCTATCATCAAGTTCGCATTGCTGAAGGGGATGAGCCCAAAACGACGTGTATAACCCAGTATAGGGCTTATGAGTTCTTAGTGATGCCTTTTGGTCTCACTAATGCTCTTGCAACATTTTATACCTTAATGAATAATGTATTTCGTGAATATCTCGACAAATTTGTAGTCGTCTATCTAGACAACATTGTTGTATATAACAGGACATTACAAGACCATGTGAAGCACTTATGAATGGTTTTCAAGAAGCTGCAGGAGAATCATTTGTATGTGAAGCGTGAGAAATGTGCCTTTGCCTAGAAGCGCATCAACTTCCTAGGTCATGTTGTTGAAAAAGGGTGAATCCGAATGGATATGGCAAAGGTGAAAGCAATCAAGCAATGGCCAGTGCCTAAGAGTGTAACAGAGTTGCAGTCCTTCCTTAAACTCACAAATTACTATAGAAGATTCGTTGAGGGATATTCCCATCGAGTTACACCCCTCACAGATCTATTGAAGAAGGACCAAGCATGGTCATGGGATGGGATATGTCAGAGTGCCTTCGAGGAGTTAAAGCGTGTAGTGATGGAGGAGCCAGTCCTCACACTTCCTAACATTTCTAAGCCTTTTGCAGTCCACATAGATGCCTCAAACATTGCATTGGGTGGAGTGTTGTTACAAGAGGGTCATCTAGTGGCATATGAGAGTAGGAAGCTGAATCAAACAGAGCGCAGGTACTCAGCCCAAGAGAAGGAGTTACTTGTAATTGTTCACTATCTAAGGACCTAGAAACACTATTCACTAGGATCTAAGTTTCTAATTAAGACAGACAATTCTACTGTCAACCATATATTGACTCAACCGAAGCTTTCAGCCAAACAAGCCAGATGGCAAGAGTTTCTTGCAAAGTTTGATATGGAGATTGAGTATCGCAGTGGAAGGACTAATCAGGTGGCAGATGCTTTAAGTAAGCGAGCTGATTTAGCATCCTCATCACAGATTGCACACCGGTCGGCAAGTCAAATCTCGACTTCAATTCAAGAGCAGATCAAGCAACACATAAGTCAAGACCTGTTGGCCAAAAATCTCAAGCAGTTGGTTGAAGAAGGGAGATGCGCAGATTTTAGGTAGAAGGCAACCTCATTTACACAAAGGGGCGCCAATTGTATGTCCCAAAGGTGGGCAACTTGAGAAGGGCACTCATGAGAGAGTGCCATAATACTTTGTGGGCTGGATATCCAGGCTGGCAAAGGACATGGAGCTTGTTGAAGCAGGGCTATTACTGGACAGATATGAAGGAGGATGTGATGACTTATACAAAGACTTGCTTAACCTGCCAGCAAGACAAAGTTGAGAGGCAGAAGGTGGCAGGCTTCTTGGAGCCACTTCCTGTGCCCTCTCACCCATGGGAGAGCGTCTTCATGGACTTTATCACTTCCCTACCAAAAGTGGGGGAGCACTCATCTGTTTTTGTTGTTGTTGACAGGTTCTCTAAGTATGCCACTTTCATTCCTACCACGAAGAGCTCAAGCACAAAAGAGACAGCCCAGCTTTTCTTAAAGCATGTGGTAAAATTCCGGGGTGTACCCCAAAATATTGTTAGTGATAGGGATGCCAGGTTTACAAGGAAGTTTTGGACAGAGTTGTTCCAACTCTTGGGCTCCGAGCTGAGCATGACCTCCATTTACCATCCGCAGAGTAACAGACAGACAAAGAGATTTAATGGGTTGTTGGAGGAATACCTTCGGCACTTTGTCAGTGCCAACCAGAAGAATTGGGTTGACTTGCTGGATATCACCCAATTCTATTTCAACATCTAGCGGAGCTCTTCCTCTAACAAGAGCCCTATAGAGATCATTACGGGTCAGCAACCACTATTACCCCACACAGTGGCAACACCATATACCGAGAGATGCCCAAGAGCTTATTAGTTCACCAGGGATTGAAAGTAGAGTTCAGAAGTAGCAAAAGCGTACCTTGAAAAGGCTTCCAAGAGAATGAAGAAATGGGCAGATCAGAATCACCAACCTAGAGAATTCAATGTTGGAAATCAGGTCTTCATAAAGCTTCTTCCATAATAAGTCAAATCATTGAGGAACAAGGATAGAAGATTGATCTAAAAGTACATTGTTCCAGTTCCTATCATATCCAAGATTGGAAGAGTAGCTTACAAGGTCGAGCCTCCTATGTGGTTGAAGGTCCATCCAATTTTTCATGTCAGCGTCTTGAAGCCATATTATCCAGACATGGAAGACCCATCTCGCAATGTGTCCAAGTGGTCACACGTCAAGATCAAGTTTAACCTAAGTCAAGCTGTGGAAGACATCCTTGCAGAGCGAAGAGTCAGAGATCCCTCCACTAGAGAAGATCATAAAGAATATTTGGTTAAGTGGAGAGATCGAGGAGAAGAAGATACAAGCTGGGAGACTGAAGAAGATCTAAAGCCCTTATCCGAGAGAAAGTCAACCTTGCCTGTGGCGACCCTAGGAGGGGCCTAGTAGTATTGCCTAAAATTTCCATATCACGTATGCACCCATGATAAGAAAATCGCCTTGCAAGTCAGAGATTGCAAGACTCTAAATAGTTGTTTACTAGAGTCTTCAATTTTAATTCATTGACTCATTATATAATATATATAATTATGGATATCTAATTTTTCCACAATTCCTCAGAACCGCAGAGAATCGGTATCCCCTACCAAAATAATGAAATAGGATATACAATTTTCGAAAATTCTAAACTTACTAAAGATAGTAAACTTAAATGAGACATTAGTCGTTTTTCGGAGCATTCCGAATTAACTACACAAGCTTTTCATCATATTGATTCAATGGTAGCACTCTGCACTCGATTCTTATCCCCTTTCCCAACTATCGATCAACCTGCAAGGAAAAGAACTGTTGGGGTGTAAGCTTACGCTTAGTGAGATAATTACCCTCCTCAATACCACATAATAGAAATTTATTATATGCACAATCATATGAATGCATGAACAATCAGTATGCCAAAACGCATGCAGTGACCTAGGAACTGCATACGACTCAGAATTACGCCCCCTGAAGTCGGGGTTTGGAGATAATTAACCGACCCAAACCAAAATCCGGGTTCTAGACCTTGGGTTTTAATTCATTAGCACTATTGTGCTTAAGTCAAAACAAAACTAAGTATATATCCACATATATATACTTTCCCTACCGAATAATAAATTATATTTTCAAAATCCCAAGTCTAGCGGTGTGGTGGCCTCCGCAATCCACAAACACACGCCCTAAACAGAAGCCACAAGACTCGGCCCCTCGCCGACAGTTGGCGTCTCCCAGCGCCTAGTAAGCCCATCAGCTTAGGTCAGAGACTCAATATATATAAGATGGCATAGCTAGTGCTCAATCCTGCAGGAAACTCGTATTCCTGTGAGTCCCCTCCCATCTTCTGCGTGAAGCGGCAGTCGGTGTTATCCGTATGCAATATAGGGAATGCATGATTCATTTTGAGTTCTTAATCATATAAGCAATTAACTTGATTTTTAGGGTGATCAACCAGTTTCATTCCATACAATTCACATGTAGATATTCATACAAACAATTCCCATTATTATATATAATTAACAAGTCATCACATTCATCCACACATTCATCCACAAATTCATACACATGCATCTCCCATATCCCACAAGCATCCAAATTCATATATATAAGTTTAGGTGCATCTATTTCTACAAGCACAATCAAGTAAAGAGTCATCGGGAATTTACTCACTCTGCCATGTGGGTCAGTCAAAATAATCCGGAGGCAAGTCCTCTCCGTAAACAGTGTCCCTTGGTCATTGAAATAATTTTTATAAGGAATTGAAACAAACTTAAGAAACTATGTAAGTTTTTTTTAAGTTATACTCTTGACTAGTTTTTGAAATTTTTCCCGGTTTTTACCTAAAGTTCAATCGCGTATAACTTTTTCGTTTTAAATCCGATTTTTATGATCTTATAGTCAATCTTCATCGTTTTCGAGTGTACTTTAATGTGGTAAGGTTAGATTTTCGAAATGAGGTATACAATTCTGTCCATGGGTCAGAACAGTAGCGTTCCTCATGTGTTGGAGTGTTTTTGGGCCTTGTTTAGTAATTGGGCTTTTTGATAACTTAAGAAATTCTTTGGGCTTGGTCTTTAGATTTTATCCTAAGCTTAAAATACTCCTTAAGATCAGATTTACAACTTTGATTTATATTCCTAAGGCTAACAACCATTTCTTGGGCCTTTTAGTGGGCTTAAGTTATCAAATGGGCTTGTTTTTGGTTCAAACTAAAGTTAATGACTTTGGTGGGCTTATGGGGCCTTAGGTGGATTTATTATGGGCTTCAAAACAACTTCTCTTGGTTCTTTAAGTTGCTGGTCAGATTTTTGTTGAAGGCCCATCTTAGAGTTCTAAGCTTGTTTTGAGAGTTTTAGGCCCGGTTTTGAGTTTTAGGCTTTGTATGCTAATCATACTTGCTTTGATTAATCTTTTCACTTTGTTCTTTCACTTTTATCATATTTTTAGGCCTCATTTTCCCAAGTTCCAGATCTGTTCATGTTGGTCCTAAGGGGTCCTTACTTAGTTTTTCAACTTGTTTCATCATTTCCTTAAGTGTAGGTGGTAGATTATGCACTTAACTACTTGTGTATAAATCTTAACTTAGGTTTCCTTCCATCAAATGATCCTTTAACTCATGCTCCACATAAAGAAATAAAAGATCTAATACTTCATAAAACCTCCATATCATAGCTCATGTCATACAAAGTTGATTTCTTCATAAAACTTCATGTGATGGATTTTTCCTTAACTTAAGTCTAGATTTGAGCATGTTTAACTTAATGGAAACAAAATCAACATTCAAATGATCATGGAACCTTCACGTCCAACATGCTTACCCTTCATTAAAGTTCTCATTTCAAGATTTTCTTAGCTTAAAATCTTCCATTCAAAGCATTAAACAAATGCCCATACAAAACACCAACTTTACATGCTCATATTTCAACTTCATGTAATGGTTTTAGGGTTTGTTTCTTAAAACGATTTTTGGTGCTATAACAACTCAAACCTTACTCATATCTTCAAGAAATCCAAGTCTCCTAACATAAATACTAATCCACACATCACAAGAAACACTTACTCGTCCTTAACGCAAAGTTTGGTGGTTGTGCACTAAGGTTCCTCTTTAAGCCTTTAACTTTGCTTCCTCCTTTTTGCTTACCTTTTGAAACCCGAATCTTTTGCTCTTTTGGAAAGGGATTTATGAAAGATTCTAATGGTCTTAGATGATCTTAAATGATGAAAGAAAATGGCACATGAACAAAGAAAAAAAATGCTGTGAGTTGAAGCTTTCAAAATGGAAGAAAATGGATTTTGTGGGGTAAAGTTGTTTCCCCTTTTTATGTTTGTTTCTAAAGAGAGAAAGATGAAGTAAAAATGAATTTGAAAGTGAGAGAAATGGAGAGGAGTGCAGCCGGTTGGAATGAAGAGAGAAGGAGTGTTTAAATGCCTTGAAAGTATTGTCTTAAAGCTTACAAAAAGTCAACAATTGCAACTCTTGATGATGTAAGCATTAAGGGGTGAATAGTGATGTGTAAGGGAAAGTGATTGATGCTTGAAAGACAAGAGTATGGCCCCCCATTCCTCCTTGTTTAAATCTGCCATTGGAAGTCTCTTTATGCCATGGAGTGGTCTTGTCACCTTTATTAAAGTTAAGCTCATGATTTCTTGTGAAAATTTGTCCATATGTAGTATAAGTGAAGTGGTGATAAGGAAATTGTCTTATCACTAGATTTTGATAAGTTATCAATTGATAAATGATTCCAACTCTCAATTGATAAGTTATCTAAGGTGATTGGTTGGTCCACTTATTTATATGTAAGGCTTATGCATGAAGATAAAGGCATAGCCTTATAGAAAATTGTTTTAGGATTTTTATCTTACATTGTTTTGTGATTTACGATTTGATTTTCGTAGAATTGTGAAATTTTCTAAAGTTGAATGAAATTATTCAAATTAAATTATCGATTAATTATTTAGGGTTAAAATTCCTTAATGGTTTTAAGGTTTAGGGTTTTAAGTAGCTTCAGAGCTCGCAGTTCTTCAAGCTCGGGTTTTATCGACAATTAGCTTTTGAATTGTAAAATTTTAATTCGTTTCTAAATGTAAACTTAAGTTTTTAGTTTAGTTGATCTTTAGGAACGTTTGGGAGGTACTCCTAATCAAGTCTTAGGCCTACTAAAAGTAGGGTTTACATTGCCAGCTAGAAGACCTTCGCCACCAAATCCAAGCTCTAGTACATATTGCCGAGGACATCAATAGAATTAAGTAGGGAAGGATATCAGGGTCCCTTTTTGTAAGATACTTATACTAATAAGGAGCTATTCTTTTGTACATATTGTAACAAAAGGGGGGGAGGGAGGGGGGACTTTATTTTTGTGTAAATAGGGCCTTACTATTATTAGAAATTTCCACTTTTAGAAAGTGGTACCATTTCACCAGTTTTAATGTCTACTCCTGCTAAGCCCAATAATGTCCGTAAAGCTCTTTACGGGGTTGTGAGTACTCTTCTGGATTGAAGCTTTTACTTACCACATCGGTTGATCATAACTGGTGACACCTGTTACATACACTGTACCCCCGTACACATACATTGTAGCCTTATATTACTGTCAAAATTAATAAAAGTGTGCTATTCCTTTTTCCATTCAAGCTAATATCCCTTATAATCTGTTAGCTTTCTTCCTTGGTTATGTTGCTTACAGGTTTAGGCCTGGTTGGCTAGCATTGCGTGCAAGTTAAACTTGCTTACTATTGTAAAGGCAGGATAGTAAGCGCCGCACAGTCTATCTGTGTACTAAAGAAAGCCTTGAACTGTGACACATAGCCTAAGGCAGGGACGGACCTAGGAATATAAGATTTGGGGTGGGGGGCACAATCAACATTATTAGACTTGATAATATAGCAGAAGGTACGGATAATGGTTTATGTCATAACTTTTGGTTTATATTTAAAATTTCAAAATTTATTATAAAAATTGAATTGATTTTCGACTAAACACACGAGTTTTGAACAAAAATAGAAAATAAGGAAATATTTTACCTTATTGAAATTTGGTTGCGTTTAGCAAGTGTGTTTTAAAGATAAATTTTTTTTTTTTTTTTCAATACGAAAGTTTATAGCCTTAAAAATATAAAAAGGAAAAGTTATGAAAATCGTCCTCCACTTTTGGCTATTTCTTTATTCGATTCAAGTCATTTGGCTCTTAACTTTTCTACTCGAGTATTCACTTTCTACTGCTTTTTTTATATAACTTCACTGTACATTAAATCTTCCATTTGGTTTTTCTAACTTTCCAAAATTGCTAAGAGAAATCCTTTCACCATGTCTATTAATAGTCCTATTATAATTCTCTAGTGAAAAAGCTTTTTACTAATAAAATAGACACTTGTGATTTGTCTATTATATTATACATTAACGATTCCATACTTCCCTCTTTAATGATGCGTAGAAGTCCTTTCTTTTTTCATCATAAACCTCATTATTCCTCTTTCTTACAACCCAGAAGATCTGCTTTGAAAACATGGGCTTCCGAAGTCCCTTTCTAATTGACATGTGATTTGGAAAATTTGAGATCATGCCATTACTGGATGAAGCGAAAGGCACTGACTAGATTACTATGGCAAATGAATCTCAGTTGTCAAACATGCTTGGAACGAGAGAAAATTTTCTTCTCTTTCGCTGGAAAAATCAAGTGGATTCTTTGTATTTGCTAGAAAGTACTTAATAGTCTCGTAACGACTTCTTTATAAATATTCATCCTCTATAAATATTAATAATAATGCCGTTACTGCTGTAGTCGGAAGTAATGGAACGTAATCAGGCCTTGATTTCGATCCATTTCCCTAGAAACTTTAATGCTAGGCATAGCTTAGGCAGCACGTGTCACTATAGAGAATCATGTGGGGCTAAGAAACTTTTTATGCGGGGCTTCGTTGCCGTAGTTGTCACTGGAGAACTTTACTGGCTTGTGGGAGCCATGGCCCATCCTTGGCCTAATGTATAACAGAACGATTCATATGGCATGCACTTAAGAAAAGTTCGCCAAATGATTCTTTGTTTGATGTGAAACTGGAACACAAACAAAAAACCGAGACTGCAGCCCTCCTGCTGAACCTGGCGATTAAAGTCCCATACAAAACTGGTGAAGTCCACGTACTGAATAAATGGAGGGACGACAATGGATAATCTCCTTTAATCAAGTTTAAAGGTGTGAATAATTTAAATTACTCATGAGTTATTCAAATTGAAATTAATATTAACTTAAGTTTGATTTGAGAACAGTCAAATTTAGCTCGAGCTCTAAGTTACTCAAGTTATTCATATAATTGAGCTTAAGCTTCATAATATTGACTTGTCCAATTCACAATCCTAATTAAGCTCAAGTCGAATTTAAATTAAGTTTAAATATTAATATTATTATAATATAAAAGAGAAATATTTCGTAGATAAATAGAGTTTTAAAAGTTTAATATAGTCGAACTCAAACAATATATTGAATATAACTTCGAGTTAAGCTCGAACTTTACACTGTATTATCTTAATTTAACTTATTTACAGCTCTAATTAAATTGCATATATTAGATCTATATACCTAAGCAAAGCTTGAAAATTTAGCACTTTCAAACATAAGCGAGCCTTTAGAAAATCTTAACCCGAAGGCCTTTTTACACCCTGCTTTATGTGTCGTGAACATAAATGCATAATCTTCAATTTCAAGTAATAATTGATAGTATTTACTTGGCTCAAATCGTCAATCTATGTCATTATAAGTCTAACGAATCGCATAGGTTTGATAAGGCAAATTTTCTAACAAAAATCATAATTATCCAAAAATGAATAATTGAAATTATTGGGAATTGCTAAATAATTGTAGCCTGGAATCCACATGCAACGGAATTTAGAAACCTAATCTATATCTATCTTTTCGTGTGTCTTTTCGGGACTCCAGCTCTTTCGTCCTCCACTCCACATAATAATCACCTTTCATTACGTAATTGTTCCATTAAATTGTTAATATATAGGATAATGCAGTATTCTTTTGTGATCTCTCTAACAGCTTCCAGTAATTGAAAGTATTCTTGAAGTAGCGGAAAAGAGAATCAATGAAAGCTCAAGAAAGCTTATGCACTTGTGTATCAAAGAAAAATGAAGTAACAAACCGAGTTTGTTCTGTTTCTCTTCCTTTTATACTCCTATCAACATACATAACTAACTAAACGATACATCCTATCAACTTCTGACGACTCAATGACAACTGTAGCAAGGAAATAATAACACGTGGATAAAACAAATGAAGCCAAAATACACATTTGTCTTCATTATCCCATAAAGGTACTAAATCCTTAAGTGTGCCACATTTTCGTATTGGAAAATGTTTATAGGACTAAAATATGTACTGCGAAATCTGGAATCGAATAACTTGTAGATACTATGATAGTTGTTCAATTTATATTACCAATATACAGATAGAAATAAATCAACACATGGCACCCTTTCACTTGTTCGGTTGCATATTTCGTCTTTTCAGTTTGTAACAAGTATCAAACTCTTTCATATTTATTGATTCCGTTATCTTAGTTTGGTTCCCACATTAGGAATCAATTGTGTCTCAACTGATCTCGCCCGAGGTTACACTTATTGCTTTAATGTAGTGACGATGTATTTCTTCAGATGATGCCAAAGCAATACATCTAGTACCCATTCAACTTCAGGAACATGCTTGGAGTTTAGTTGTGCCTTCCCTATACTCTCCTACATCGAGAGGTTCAAACTTCAATGGACTTTGTTATCATTTCACACCAATTGAACTTAGTGTTTACTTTCGTGCCAATCCTCCATATCCCTCTCCACATAACAGAAATTTGGACTGCTAACCTGTTGTCCATGGGACATTCATTTTTTTGTTGCTACTTTTTATCCAATCGGGATCTTAGCATGGAATTGCCATGCATCCTAACATGGAATTGTCGTGATTTATGATTGGTGACATTAATGAAGTGTTGTGGAATCATGAAAACTATAGTAGGATTTGCATCTCTATGTCCCATGCAAACATATAAAAAGGAATAATGATGGCATGTGATATGTTTGACCCTAGTTTTTCATTCGTCCAAAGAAGATATATCGGCTTGTATATGATCCTTCTTCCAACAACTATTCATTACACCCTTATTTCTACTTGAACTTCCTTTCCATATGACAAAGCTTCAAGAGTTACTCTCTTGAATTTCATATCAAGTGCGCTAGTGGCCCCCATCACAACATGAAACAATCATTCTTAGTCAACCAAACAACACTCATACCTAATGGTTCCCATGCATCTTTCTTCTAGATTTTCATGGATTTATTACAGTAACATATTGTGGCTTTGATCAAAGCCAGCAGTTTATGTCAATATAGGTCATCTTCTATCTTTAGGTTTAAATGGGTTCATGTCTCAAAAACCTCAACTATTAACACAATCACCACTTGACAATGTTTGAAACCTAAACACATAGCTCGACCCAATTAATAAGTATGTTTGGTATCTAAGTTAAATCCATGTATCAATTAAAAGGCTTTAAAAATAGACATATCATAGCCATTAAGTCTCTATTTAAAAAAAAAAAAGGTTTCTAATACTACATTTAATTTATTAAATTCTTATAGCAAAAACTACATTAGAAACTATAAAACTTTTTACAAAGATTGGCTTTCTATTTTTAGGCTAAATTCATCAATAAGTCCAATGAAATCATAATAGTACAAGAATCCATGTACTGATTCAAACTTTTGATACTACACAAGTAACTTCAACAAAAATTTATGAATTGGTTAGCCTATGGGGTTAGCGTATAACATGTAGTGGCTAACTTAAACAAAAATAGGTACATTCATGCAATATGACTTGATTCACCTTGTTTAGGGATTTATATACACAAGTTCACATATATATTTTAGAATGCTAGAAATTATGAAGCAAAACAATTTTAGTTACTAGACCTAAATCTAAACAAGTTTATAAATAGATCTCAATAGATTTTTCCAATTTATTAATTGTGCCAAATTTTGTTTACATAAATCTTTTTATGATAATTTCATGCCTTACCATGTCCAAGTTGGTGGGTCTAGTGCCAAATTGCCTGCTTTAGCTTTGATCACTACCAATATCTACTCCCAATCCCTCCCATTGGACTCAATCATACAATTATAAGCCTTCTAACCACATAGTAAGGATCCTAACGCATTTCATATTAAATTGATGATCCCGTACATCCCCATCCATGCACTCGCTATCCCATTTTAATCTAGCATCACTCTAAGATGTGATAACATGTAATATCACACATTATTTCCTGACTTAAAGACTACACTTATGTATATTTCTATGAGATTTATTATGAAAATTAGCTAAAATGATAAAATACACAAATTATATATTAGTAGCACAAAAATTCCTAAAAAGATCAAACCAGAAGTTAGTAGAACTTAATTGTGTGTTCATTTTGCGAGTATAAAGCCCCATTCAAATAGTGGTCTCGTATCATTTAACTGCTTACCTAAAACAAATAAGATCTGAAATAGTCATTCAAATGGCCAACATAACCATTTAGGCTGCTAGTAGAAACTTTACAAATTTAAGTCTATAACTTTTTTTTTTTAACACTTTATTCTTTTTATCTATATTATGTGATGAACGAAAACCCTAACCTAGGTTTTCACTTCTTAAATACATTTTTAGCTTAGATTTAACTAAGTTTTAGGTTTTATTAATGGATTCCAACTTGAAATCAGTAAAAAAACAAGACAAATTGAGGTTAAGGATTTCCATTTTGAGGTTGTTCCTTTCCTTATTTGAATATCGCTTGCTTTAGAAGTGTTCTTACAACATATAGATTAGGATTTTATTTACAACCATCGATTTTAATCAATTATATGATGAGTGAAAATGAATTAGGAATAGACGCCTTCTAATTTGATTAGGGTTCAATATTGAAAAGGAGTTAATCTATCGAGTGCTTATTCTAGGAATAAAAAAAATGCTTAATTAGGTAATCCCAAGGTTTTGATTCACTTGAAAAAGGAGACTTTTGCTTAGTTCCTAATTGATTAAAAACTAAACCAATTAGCAATATGAAACAAGTAATACGAGTTAAACAAATAGTACAACCACATCATTAATTCATATTCTAATGACATTGCTTATACAATCCAATACACTTACTGATAGTAATGTGCTCTTACATTGAATTTTGTGAAAGTCATGCAACCATAGTGATTAAGAAGTGTAAGTAAAACAATAAGTCAAGAGTTGACATGAGCAAATAGACATTAAGCTCACTTGAAATTATCAATTATTTAGGTATTACTACTGCTAGGGTTATTTTATTAATTACAAGTGATGTAACTAATCTTGCTCATGGATATTACTTACCAAGAATAAAAGTAATGTAAGACTATTTAACTGGAAATGACTTACAAATTGATCAATCCAATGTTTAGCAAAATTGTAGAGATCAATAAGAATAAAATCAAAGAAGAACTCCATAATAGTAATTAAGATTATGTTGATGGCTCATTTAAGACATGGGCCACCAAACCCTTAAGACTAGCCCATGCACATGTTGAAACCACCTAACCCTACCCTACCCTACCCAAAAGAAGTTAAGAGGGGACAAATGGTACATGCAGACGAAAATTTCCTCACCACCTGAGGCTCTAAGGATTTGCTACTATCACAAAGGCTAGCTAATAGGAGGCTGCCAATCACAATCCTTATATCTTCCCTATTTATGCCCTTAAGCACTTCTAAGTAGCTAGAGTAAACCCTAAGCTCATGCTTCAAAGAAAATATTAAATTCTTCATAAGCTAACTTGAGCTTCAGTAGCTAAAGCAACATTTAGTGCCCTTTTATGGAAATCAACCTTTAAGATCAATCGTACATTCTTGAACTAAAGGTATGGCTAACATTACTCAAAGAATTCTCAAGTGCTACCTAACTCTAAATGAAGCTAACCTCCTTTATCAAGCTGATCTCATACTATTACCAACCTACTAACTAATCTACCTCCTTGTCAAATGAAGTGCTAGAGATGCCAACCTACTTGAAACATGCCATCCTCACTCTTTAGCCTATTCTAAGGATCTCTTTCCATACAAGAAGAATGATTATGGAAAGGATATTCCCGAGATGATAGTAGAAGAACCTTCCAAGATGACCAGGACATCAAAAGCTATCGATCTTATCCCTTGCACATCCCAATTAGTTATGCAACAGGTTTGCCAACCTCTCCTATAATCACACGTCTAATTGTATTGCTTAATAGAGAATATTCCCTTTCTAGAAGGAATATAGATTTGTCCTACTACTTTTGTGACCTAATTGTATGGTATTTTTCCCTTTTTAGTAATTGTGAATGATTATGTGACCCTAATAGCTCCCTTGTATAAATACCCTTTGATAACATAGGTTATAATCAAAATCTTCCCATTTTTGTTAATAAAATTTCCTAAGTCTCTTGCTCCTTTATTGAGAACCTTACCCTTATAACTCATAGCAACCTTTAAGTAAGGTTGTGTCGATAAGCAACCCACTATCTCAGACCGCAGAGGTATTAGTTCTTAAATGCTTGAGTGGTGAGTTATATCTACAAACAGGTCATAAGACTTAACCTTTGCTTTTGCATTCTTTCCATTTGAAACCCATATTTAACTTTCTCTAGTAGTCACCTCTAAAGGACCTACTCATGCTACGATAAGACCTCTTTCGAGGCATGTGTTATTTCCTATCACCCCCACCACCACACAACTCCCCACCCTACCCCAATACCCCCCACTCCCTATAGCTCCATCAACTAAGGAATTCTCCCTAAGCTAGGCTCATAAACTTTAGGATGTGAACTAAACACCAAAAGGTCATAAATGTTCAAGTACATAATGAAAACAAGTGCTTTATATTACAAAATGTAACAAGAGAAAAATTGTCTAAAACTAAACATGAAACCAAATAGTATAATGAAGTAACAAGCTAGTTAGATGTTATGTAGCTACTAGTTGAATGGAAACTTAAAGTTCTCTATGGTCGAAATGACTTATGCTCCCAGTTAGTTGCCTTCTCAATGCCTGTCAAATAGGATGCTACTAGTTAGATTCCTTAAACTAGTGTTAGCATAGCTCATAGGAAGCTAAACATTCCATGGTTAGTAGACTCCCTCCCCTATTTGTATGCTTTCTTGCTACCAATTGAATTAGGGCTTTAATTATGTCTATCGTCTAAATGCCTAAAGCACACCATCAATAATGAATTTCTATAGATTCTCCCTTGTTTTTAGTAGTTGTTAAAAAAAAAAACAATGTTTCCTCCATCTCTAATTATCTCCAATCTTAACCTAAACATCCTAAAGCAGAAGAGTAGATCGTTACAAGTCTCTATACAAGTCGATAAACTCAAAATTAAAATCATCAAGAACTATGCAGACCAAATTAAAAATTCCCCTAACTCTAGCTCTTACAATAGAACTGAATGATAGGGGATTTCCATCAAGTTATAAGGTAAGGGACAATGTCATTTTACTCAAGTAAATTATTCACTCATTCATCATTAACAGCCTTAAGACTAAACGCTAATCAAGTTAAACTTGGAGAAATCACGTGATAAGTTGAGCTAGAACTTTATTATTTTTAGTTTTTACTTTAGCTCCCCTAAACTTAAATTCAACATGGACTAACTTCATGTACTTATGCATTTTCTAGTATTCCTAGAAGCATAGTTATCATTAGGACTTACAAACATGTTGTTAGATCCTTCTCTGCAAAGAAGAAAATATAATGGAATGGGTCGAGTTCAATTAACACGAGTTACTTAGTGGATATTAATCACCACCTAGCATAATGTAACCTAGGTTTGCACTTGATATTACACGTAAATGTAAACCTAGGGACTCTTGGCAATAGTTTTGGCTAAAGAAACTAGATCAAGCAAATGACATTCACTTAGAAGCTCTAGGCTTGTGTAAGAAACGAGGAAGGATATTCATTCCAAAATATAAGTAAGTGATCTTTGTGTTATAAGGAAAGGAGACTATTTATATTGTCTCCTTTTAGGTAAAATTACATAGGTATAAGCTCAAAGTAACTAATTTACATGTCCTAAAAAGGGATAAAAATTGTAAAAGACAAAAAGGAAAATATCGTATACTCTATAGATGCCAGAGTGTATGGCATTTAAGTATTGAGTGTATCCTTGGCATAATAGATAAACTTATATGGTAGTGATAGAGTGTCAAATGAAGGAATCTTCAATAGGTTAGTCAAAAAATGAGTTAGTCAACTCGGATTCAAGTTGGAGAGTAAGGTGGTATTGTAGACCAAGTTAGTTATTGCTTAGCTGGCATATTAGAGTTATCTTTCGAGCTAGGCTCGATAACTCGAATAAGAGTAAAGTAGCTTGGTCTTTAGCACAACAAGCATCCTTAGACATATTCTAGCTTATCCTCGGTAGGCTAGCTACTTTGAATCCTTAACACAAAGTTTTGAATGCCTCGATTTCTACCTCAAGTCTAGAGATAGGTCGATGTTGTGGAGAGATTAGATTCGCATCATTTCCACTTTGTCTCATTTACTATTACTTAATGATAAGGCTCCCCCTTCTTTCATCCCAACTTGAGGTACTTAACAAGGTGCTTCTCTCTTTCCATATATTCACCCTTAAGCTTTAAATGAATCAATTGATTGAAATACAAATTACTCAGTACAATGAGATATCTTTTTCTCTCTTAAAAAAACATTTCTACATTTCTTATCTCTATTCCATTAATGACCTTATTCTTTTTAGTAGGTTGTCATATATTTCACACTTCTTGTTATTTTTGCGATCTTAGACTCAATCTACCTTACATAGCCAAACAATCAATGTGGTTAAATCAAAAATCTTCTTTTCTAATCATGCAACCTTTGTTATCTGAGATAACTTAAGTCGGTTTATGGTCTTCTCCAAATATTTATAAGATTGGCTTAACAAAAGGAGTTGCTAATCTTAAGTAAATATACTACTATTTCCTTTATAATTGTCACGACCTGAGGGGGCTAATTATGGTAGTCGTCGTATACCGTACAAAGGATTGCAAATTAAATTCCCTTACAACCGACAACCCTTTTATACGATACACAAGACTACAGCTACTACTAACTTCCATGAGTACGCAAACTTAAGCAATATCATTTCATGATAAATAATAATATTATAAAAACATAACATATAGTCTATTTACATAAAAGTTTACAAATACAGAATCTGAAACGTGTCTTAAGTTTGACTAATATAAAAATTACATATTCAAATCTATAATTAATCAAAAGTACTCTCCGTCCTCATCCAGCTCCCACATTGACCTCGTGTAGAAAACTAACCTCGAGCATGCGGCAACCTGACTCCACAAAGAGGTCGGCCTGTAAAAGAAGACTATAAGGATATAAGCTAACTAGCTTAGTGAGATATTTTCCCTCAACCATACAGTAATCAAGTTTATACAACAGTTAAGTTCAACCAAATGAATGCATAAACAAGCAGTATGCCAAACAAATACATGCAGGTGACCAGGTACTGCATGCAACTCAGATTTAACGCCCTCCGAAGTCAAGGTTGGAGATTCATCGGAACAGTCAAATCCGGGTATCATATTAGAACTTATTTCCTAACAAAACTCCGTGTTTCGTATTTAAAATGTAATGGTACATCTATTACTAACCTTATCAAAATGACTTCTACATATGATTGAGTAAGTTCACATAGCCCTTACTCACCCCTAAACGAAGGCCTCTGGACTCGACCCTTAGCCAAGCTGTTGGTGCCTCTAATGCCTAGTCATCCCATGGGTCGAGGTAAGGTCATATCGCACGTATGTACCATACGAAATCTATTACAATCAATAATCAACCTACGTATGGCCTCTCGCTACCTCCATGTAATGTGACTACCCGGAATTAGTTATGCAGTGCATGATTTATGCATGATTTAAGTTAACTTTTCTAGTCGAATAAAAAATTAAGTCATATTTAATCAGTAATCATTCCAAATCACAAACAATCAATTTAGTGAATCTACTATGCAACAAACATTATATTATTGAAATTTAAAGTAAATTCACCATTAACAACAATTATCATACACAAGCATAACCCAACCCCATACACATTCATTTATAAATCATAATTTAGATTCACTAATTACAAGTACAAACAAGTATAGAATCATAAGAAAAAACTCACTCAGCCATGACTAGCTCAAGGGTCGTAGTAGTCTATGGGCAACTTAAGGTCAATATCAAAGTCACCTGAAAATAATGAACATTTTGTAAGTTTGGGAATTTATAGCTAACTAGTGTTATAATTTGTAAGGTTTACTTTACTTAGTTACATGAAATTGTCGATTCGAGCTTTTTATCGAATCGCGTGTAACTTTTTCGTTTTAGCTCGGATTGTTATGAACTTATAGTCCATTTTGATCATTTTCGAGTGTATTTTCTCGTAACGAGATCCGTTTTAGACGTTGTGATTCGTAACGTAAATTATGATATAAAAATATCACAAAAATTATTATTTAAGTTTAAAAATTATAAAATATTGATTTTCTCTTTTTCTTAACTTATTTATGATTTAATAATTATTTAAATCATATATTTGATATTTTTATTATTTTGAGTATATTTTCCTATTTTTGAGATTTTTAACTTTATTATGACTATTATCATTATTATTACCTTTATTATTTTTACTATTTCTCATTTTCTTATTTATTATTTCTCTTATGTACTTTACGATTATACACATATATATATTTTATAATTTATTTTATTGAAAAATATTTCATTATGGTATTATATATATATATACATATATACCTTACATATTTACGAATTTAGTAAATATGTTATATATGCTAATACATATTCGATATACTACTTATATATATATATATATATATATACTATACATTATACGTATTATATATGTATATGTATTTATTGAAAATAAACATACTCTTATATACATATTCATGTATTTCTATATATATATATAAGTCTTACATATGTACATAATATAAATACATACATATATATTCAGTACATATATACTTATATCGTATTTATCATAAAATATGTATACTATATATTATATATATATATATTATGTCGTATACCACAATAGCTATACTCTATATTATAAATATATTTATATGTCATATATTACCACTTATGGAAGTATACTAATATATATATATATATATATATACTACACGATTATATATATATATATACTAAAATAATTATACATGGATACACATATATTATATATATATATAACTCACGGTACACACATATACATAGATATACTATAGTTATTTAATATAAATACTTAATACTAATCATATGTATACTAAAAAATATATATAATACATACTCTCCCATATAATATACCTATGTACATACATGTATAGATACATAACCTTATACATACATATTTAATTAAATCCAAGTATTTATGCACATAGACTTGTATTAACTATGTTATATGTCTAAAAATACTATACAACTACTTTATTTATACATGTATATACTATATAATATACATCTACATAAAAATAAATACTTACCTTTTTCTTTTCCTTCTTCTTTCCTTCTTCTTTTCTTCTTTCTTTTTCCTTTCTTCTATTCACGTTTTGTTTCTAGGTTTTGGTTTGCTTAAAATGAAATTTTCCAGAATTTTAGTTGCTTCAATTTCACATCCACTTTCGGCTGGAAGAATTATATATATATATATATATATATATTTGATTTAGTAATTATGGAGAAAGGACAATCTAATCCCTTTTTATTTAATTTACCTTTCCTAATTGCAACACTTAGCAACTATATTTCATCACGTAGGCTGCTTGTTTTTTTCAAATTTTTGCTGATTTTGGTTTTGGTTTGTGCAGGATGTGGACTTGAAGTGAAAATGGAAAGAAAGAAAAGAGATAAATTGGAAATGAAAGAGAAGGAAAATGATAATTATTAATAAATATATGTAATTTTTCAAATCATATAAATTATAATGATTTTCCTCATAAATTAATTTTCAAATTTTTGTGAAATTTTATCAATTTAATTGGTACCGGTTACAATTATAATTTTTACAAATTATCGTGACGATTCCGTTAAAATTTCGTGCAAATAGACAATTTAGTCGAAAATTGCAATCGACTATAATTTTATCACTTTTGAGTAATATTTAATTATTTTATAGGTTTATATTTATGATTTTAGGGTTTCGAACAATTTCAGGTTCAATTTTGATTAATGGTGCGTAAACTAGTTTTAGGGTTTTAGTAAGCGATTTAAAGTTTCAATCAATTCCTAAGGTTTTGTTATCGGTGTTATATTTGATTTATTAAACTTCATAATCTTTTATTGTTACTAACCTTATCGACTTATTATACAGTTTAGAATACTCGAACTTGAGTTAGGATTCAACTATTGTTTTTCCTAGGGTTTATAATAATCATGTCTTAGAATTTCTATGGTGCATTAGTGTAATGGAATGAACTCATTTGGCCCAAAGATAAGGGAGGTTTAGGCCTAACCCCAAATAATTGGAACTTATCCCTCCTAGACAAAGCTCAACTAGCAATATAACATAAGTGCCTAAAATGTGCAATGAACTCTATCTACCTACAATGATTAGATCTTACTTATCAACCATCCTTAATCCGATCAATTCTAGTAACTCTATTGTATTGCTTACAACTAGCATGATCTAAGATGAAGGATCAAAAACCTATGGCACATCTTGTGTTTTATGATTGCTTTAGGCCTAAGCCCATCAAAGTACATCATTATAGTTTATCTTACACCGTCCTAAACTACCTATAGGTACTACTTGTCCCTATTGCTTCCCTATTGAGGAAACTGTACTATAAGCTCTTTTATGACTATGTCACATAGTTGTCAAAATTGCAATTCTACCTATCGTAATTATCCGAGTTTACGATTTTAGAAGGCTATTCCAAGTTTAACTTGGTTATAAACTTGTTTTTTTATAGAAACTTACATTTTTAACTAATTTTATATGTCAAACTCAATAAAAACTTAAGTTTTTAACCAAGTTTACTAATTCTAAATATATGAGTTAAATAAGCCAAAAATAAAAAAATATATAGTTACTCTTCAATTAGCACACTGACTATTAGGACATTAAATCATTTCCCTTTTTTATTCCAATTTTTTCCGCTTTTTCATTCTTTTAGACACTTATTTGATATTCATATCCTTTATTTAGGTTTTAACTCTAATAAAAAAGTTTATAAGGAAAACTATATATTTAACTTTATACTATTAATAACTAAAAATGAGTTGAAACATTTAGTTTTCTTC
This sequence comes from Lumnitzera littorea, assembly GCA_024138015.1. NCBI lineage: Eukaryota > Viridiplantae > Streptophyta > Magnoliopsida > Myrtales > Combretaceae > Lumnitzera > Lumnitzera littorea. The sequence continues at coordinate 15,357,015 of JAMXBB010000008.1, forward strand.
AATTTATTGCTTATCTCAAGTAAAATAATGGAAAAAAAATTTAGTTCCAACTCTACTTATCCTTCTTTTATAAATGTTAGATCATGTATTAAGAATTTTTTATGGAAAAAAAAAACTTTATTTCTTTATTTCCATTATGTATTTTAAGTATTTTATAACTACTATAAGAATATCTATAATCTTTTAAAACTATTTTATGTAGATTGTAGAAACTTATGTTTCTACATTTTGATTTTATGTTCTGATTCTATAAACCCTCTAACAATTTTAGGTAAATTTGCAATTTTGACAACCCTGCTATGTCGAGCTCCCCCCAATATTACATCAACTTCATTCTTACCTTCCACTTGAATTTTCTACTTCTACTGATGCCAATCAATGGTTGTATTAGAATTTCACCTCTATGTCTAGCTCAGTGCATGAGGACCCTTCTTAGCTCTCGAGTTTCTTATATTGACATTGTTTCATCTAGAAGAATAAGAATGCCCTAGTCTTCTATGGCTGACAACATACACCCCTCCTCTACACACCCCCTCCCCCCGCCCCCCAAAACCTTCAACTCTTCTTTCTTCTTAACACCTTTCTTACCAAAATTCATTTACGTACAATCAAGGTTATCACATCCCACCTTAAAGCAAGTGACATCCAACAATACAATCCTTTGGTTTACCTAGTATATTCCTACCTCATAATCAAGTGAAGTTTTATGACAACTTTATCTATACCATCTCCAAGAGTGTAGGTGCTAAGGGCCTTGCTTTAATCATAACGAAAAATGCATCTTAATAATTTCTAAAATTATTGGCCACGTTAATAGCACAATGGTAAAACTTGGGGGTCTCTACCTAAGTCTCACCATTTTCCTCAACTTCCATATTACGCTCATGTCATAACTACAATGGAATCCCTCTCCATAACTAAGGCTATTTTACGGCATTGCTAGGTTAATTTTTATATTTTATAGATAATTGTTGTTTTAGTTGTTGTCAAAATCTAGATTGGTGTTTATGATTTGGAAAAGAGCAAGAGTTAGGCTCTTAGGTTGGATTTTTGGAATAGATGGTCAGGACCCATTCATGTTGATGACATTAACCTTCTTCCTAATGATGAGCACGCTACTCAGAGGATATAAGCTCATTGAAAGAAATTTTCCTTTTGGGACACTGAGATAATAATTAACCTATATGAAAGAGATGAGCAGATATTCTTCGACAAAGAAGGTGTTATTTAGTTTCCTATTGTGCCAAGCTAAGCTAATGGAACTAATGCCAATCTAAAACTTCATGGGGGAACTTCATTCTTCGAACTTAGCTTGGTATGGTTTGTGAATTTTTCCCTTTACACCTTGCTTATGATATATATTTTCCCCTTGCAGATATAGGTGGCGAAGCAGTTGAATTAAAGAAACTCTTAGCCCAAATTAAGGCTAAGAAGTAGAAATAGATCAACATGTTGTTAAAGTTGCTACCTTATAGTAGGCTCCTCCCTAGTACTAAAAAGAAGAAGGTTGTATCAAGCAAGACCAGGTCAGCACCTTCAAAAAATCCTTCATAGGTGGCTCTAAAGGGGAATGTTAAAGAGCCATAGCTTGAAGCTTCAAGGCCAAATCCTCTAGTTAAGCCTTTAAATATGCTAATGAAGAGGAGAGAAGGAAAGGAGTTTGAGAAGGCCCTTACTACCAAAAATTCAATGACCTTCGACTCCTCTAGTGATGCTCCCGATGCTAAGGACAATGCCACCCTCCTCTTTCTTCTACTAAGGTCTAGTAAGCTCAAGCTTTTGGAATCCCCAATGCCAACTTTGTACTAAGGCAAGAGGACATCTACTTCGCCCCATTGTGGGATATGAGGATCCTTACCTTTACCTTTGACTTTGTTCTCGGGATTAAGTGTAAGTTTTATGCCATAATGAAGGGGATTATCCTCTCTTGATATCAAATGATCTTATAGAAGGATGTAAGGAAGGTTGGAGGCAACATTGCAAAATTAATTGCCACCAAGTTATATGATAGTAAGTTTAGATTTTTGCCAAACTATTTATGTTCACATTGTTGCACATGTAGTTAAACTAACTTTCCCTTTTACAAATGAATAAGCAAATCCTGATAGCTAATGATGAGGCTAAAGCTGAAATGTGAATTGTAAGTACCGACCTTCCTGTCTTATACATTTTTTCTATCATATATGTAAATTTTACTTATGTTTGTAAAGGGTTAAAAAGGCTTACAGTACAGCAAAGGCACAAACAATTGCTACTAAGAAGACCAGAATCTCCACTAAGATGGAGGTAGAGAAAGTAAAGGATCTCTTGGAAGCCAAGTAAAATGTGCATAAGGAGGCCTCCAATGAGCTTTTTACTATAAAAGGTTGGCATGATGAACTTAACAAGGAAGTGAAGAACTTCAAGTTTTAGCTATTGTCAAGCTTGATTTTTTTGTTTTCTTATTTTTTTAATTTGATTTCCCACTTTATGATTAATACAAAATCCACACCCATTTAATATTAATCCTCGACTAAAGAAATTAAGAAATTCCATCTTTTTATTAAAAAAAAAAAACTTTTGGAGTCGCCACTCAACTGAAGTTAGGAAAAAGAAAATAAATCGTAATCAATTGAATGAATTAACTACGATTTGGTTACCAATCTTAGATTTCAATCTGAATAAAAAACCAGAGGGTTCTGAATTCAGGGACTAACCTACTAAACCTAATAGGTGTCACTATCTATTTTTCGAAATTAGGATTATTTTCACAATTACCCTTTTTTAAATATTTTTAAGAAAAATAAAAACCAAAAGAAATAAAAGAAAACTTAAGTTTCTAAAAATTTTAACGTCGCCTCGAAGATGCCTACATACTCACTAGTTGGAATCAGATGACTGTAGTTCTTTTTGAAAACTTTAACGTGTTGGTTGATTTTAATTTTGAAAATCGACCGAATTTACATTTTAATTAATTCAGTTTATTTTTAAAAAATCCAAAAGGGTCCTAACTCTTGAGTATTTTTATTTTATAAAGAAACTCTCTCAAAATCATATTTTAAAAAAAAATTATTTTTATTTTTCCAAAAAAATGAATTTTCTAAGTGAGGAAATCCTAAAAACTTAATGCTAGAAAAAAAAAAAAACCAAGTTAATGCAAATATCTATATTATTATTATTGAATGACTACCTATATTATTATTATTGAATGACTACCTACATTAAAATATAATATCTTTAACCTATAAAAACTAATACCTAAAAGAAACTCCTAAACTAATATATTCACACACACACACACACATATATATATACACATCATGTTAACTAATAGATAATAATAATATAGTAATGTATATATATAACAAAAAATTAATCTTAACAATCCCTAAACTAATATATATTTATATATATATATATTATTACTTATTAAATAAACATTCACTTAAATCAATATAATATACCTAATCTATATTACAAAGAAAACTAATGCTAAAGAAACAACCTAAATTATTATTTACATAGACTATGCTAAATCACTTAAGGTTCCAATAACAATATGATATGATATGATATAATATAATATAATATAATACAATATAAATAAAAAAAATTAAAGAAAAAATTTTGAAAGAACCAAACACGGTCGAACCTAAGCTTGATGTCCGTTGCAATGCTGTTTGTCGGATAAGTAGAAATGCGCTACTGCTGAATCGCATCTTAGTCATATAAAGCTCTCAAACGTGCTTGGCGTAGATGGTGGTGATGGAGAATCGTGCAGAGACGGTGGGTAGAGCCGCGATGTTGCCGTACGTACACTGCTGTATGCGAGGTGGAGACGACTACGGCTATCGAGTGTAGATCTTCTCAAGGGTTGCTATCAGCATAGAAGTGAATTCGGCCAGGCGTGGTGTGCTTTGTTCGAAGGGACGGCAAGTGCAACAGTAGATGTATGTGTGGTGCAGCGACCTTGACTGTGTTCAGCAACGTTGGTTGTGGCTTGAGGCACTGCTATGGTGATCGTGTATAGAGGCACTAGAGATCAGGGGATGTATACGATGCTGTTTGTGGATGGAGAAGACAACGGCCATCATAGCTATCCGTGTTGGTCAGTGGCTTGGCGAATTGACAATACTGCAATGGAGAGTATGGGTATACAAGGTAATGGCGTATTAAATAGACTTGGCCGTTGTTCATCAGTTACAGTAGGTCAGAGTGATGCTACTACCCGTAGATCGAGGCCACTGTGTTCCGTTCAAGTGGTCATAAGTGTTCTTCGCATCTTGGCTGTGGGATTGGAATCAGTGGGACAAAAGGAATTGTTTTTATATTGCAATTCGTAGATGGAAAGATGTTAGCTGTGTAAGACTGTCAGTGTTTGGACGTAGTCTTGCTGTTGGACGGAGGGATGCTATTTGTGAGATCTTAGAGTACGGATCTATATCTTCGTATAGAGAGCGTGCTATAGTATAGGACGTGGTGCATTGGTTGGAGTTGATCCATGTTTACTATTGGTGAAGGAGAGGCGATGATGATTAATAGCAAAGGTGATCATGTTTGTGAAGACTTCAATTTTTATTTTTCAATGTATCCTTCTTGTAATACGCAATCCATATTTATAAAGTCTAGAAAACCACTCTTTATCAAATTGAATCCCTTATACTTACCCCAATCTGATTTGATAAAAATTAAATTAGATTTGAATATTTTATAATGATTCAAATTCGATTTGATAAAAATCAAGTTAGATTTGAATCTTTTAAAAATTTGATTAGATTTAAATCCCATTCGCTCAACCAATTCTTGCAAAATGAAAGAAAGAAAACTAAAAAAAAAAACATTTGTACCTAGCGAAATTCGAACTCGTAATCGCAAGTTAACCTAATGTCAATGTTCCAATACTTATCCGTTACGCTATTGGCCTATGCCTTGACACTTAGTACAATTAAATTGTACTTAAATTACACGACTCTGTAAAGCCATTTGAACCAAACTAAAACTAAACTAATTGACCCTAAAATATTTTATTTTCTAAGAATCTTTATAATTTTTTTTTTTGTATTTTTATTATTTTTTCCAAATTAGGACTCTATTTAAAAAAAAAAAAAAACTTAAAACTATGAGACACAAAAATTGGGTGTCTATAGCTACAACAGTAAAAGTAGAAGTACCAATCCTTAAGCAAATATTGCAGTTCCTTGAGCATTGAGGAGTTCGTGCTCAAAGAGGAGATTAAGCAGCTGAAGGTGAACTTTGGATGTCAACAAGCCTAAATTATCGAGCTTGAGTAGGCTGCAAAGCCTGTGATTTCTATTGAGGAAGCTCTTACAATGCTAAGCAAGCATTACAAGAAGCATCTTTAGAAAAAACTCCTCTAAGGCATTCAGCTAACGAGGGAAGAAGTGCTAAAACTACACCTTAATTATAACCTCTCTTACCTTAACTTTGTGAACGTAGATGATAAGGATGATGATGGAGATTACTAGGAGGAAGAGGAGGATAAAGACTAGGGGCAAGTCGAAGATACCTTTGCCACTACCAACATAGCAGAGGTTGCAACTTGAGTAGAAGCTCCCCCTCTAGCTGAGGAATATCAAGCCTCAAAGGATGTAGCACCAATCATTTCAGCTGAACAGAGTACTACTGACCAAACTCTTGATGACCAACCATCAACCTGATTTTGTTATTTTTACTATTTAGATCGGGGTACTAATCTTTATTTTGTAGTTAGACAAATTTTATTTCCTTATTGATTATGTTCATGTGCACTTTTATTATGCATGTTCTGTTAATTTGTATGTTTTGCTACACATGTTCATCAAGTTGGCTTAGTACCACTTTACCTGAGGAGATTAAAATCCAGTGTTTTTTTTTTTTTCCTTATCTAGGGTTAGGATATAAAAAATTTGCCCATTAACACCCTCCAGGTGTAGGCTTAGTAACATATTCATTAAACATAATAGGTCAAAACAATAAAATCATTATGTTTTCCTATCTAGACATGTTCATTAACTATTCAAGGTCAAAATCATTAAGCTAGTTTGTTCGCTAACTTAGCTTGAACTTAGAATTTTATCAATCCATTAGTTGTAATTAGTTTAGGATGAAAATAGAGTAAAATTATAACAACTTTACCTTAGTGCTTGAGATAATGGAACTTCATTTCATACAGCCAAACTAGTTACATTCCATAATAACATAAACTTGCTGTACAAGGAAAAATATCCATTAATAATTGATTAGATAATAGAACAAACAATAACAAATGATTGGCATAAGCGAGAAGTCTCAAGAATTACTTAAAGAACAACTTCAAGTTCTTGACATTTCATGCTCTTAGAATAACTTCTCCATCCAATATTTCTAACCTATAGGTACCATTTCCTATGACTAGCCTGGCCCGATCTACTTTAGCCTGTAAGTTAAACAATTCAAGCTCATTTGGCCCACTTTTAAATAGGCCAAAAACACTCAACCCTAACCCACTTTTTAAGCAAGTTAAAACGGCTAGTCCATAGGCTAAAGATATAAGTAGGCTAAATAGACTAACCTAAACTAACTCACTTTGGCCCTCGAGTTAAACAGGCTGAGTTCATTTGGCTCACTTGTCAAACAGGCCAAAAACACTTTACCTTATCTTACTTTTTAAGCAAGTTAAACAAACCAATCTACGAGCTAAAACCCATTTGCACATCTCTACCTATGACCTCTTAGATCCAAATTAGATCTTCTTAATTGGCCATAAGCTTCCCTTAACCATATCAAACTCCTGTCACTTCAACCTTTCATCATACTAAATCTCCAAGTTGAAAAACTTTGTGTTTCACTTTCTTATTATAATAGTGCATCAATCTATGCTGGTACTTTACTACCTTAGCCCTTGCCATGTCCCTTATCTCTTCTATCATGTCTAAATTGGCCATTTGACCAATCTAATTAACCATCACATCAAAGTTTTGCATATGCATGTTGTGAAGCTCAAGTTCAATAGGTTAGATAGCCTCTAACCAAAATGCCAACTAAAATGAGGTTTCACTTGTTGGTGTTTTGTAAGTAGTCATATAGCCCCATAAAATGCTTGGCAACTCATTAGCCCACTTTCCCTTTCCTTAGTCCACTCTTTACTTCAAACTATATAACATGATCTTTTTCACCGCTTTCACTTGCACATTAGTTTGAGGGTATGTAACCAAAGTGTGGTTTAATCTAATGTTATGCTTGTTGCAAAAAGCTTAGAATTTATCGTTATCAAATTGTAGACCATTATTTATGATGATCGTATAGGGAACTACAAACCTTAATAAAACAAAGTTGAATGCAAAGGACTCCACCTTCCGTTCTATGATCTTTGCCACCACTTTAGCCTCCACCCACTTAGCAAAATAATCAACCACAACCAGTATGAACTGATGTTATCCTATGGCCTTTAGGAATGGTCCTAAGATATGCAAACCCCATTGAGCAAAGGGTTAAGGATTAGTTAAGTCTTGTAGCTCATTTGATGGAGCATTATTTATCACATCATGCTTTAGCATTGCAGATAATGCTGTACTAAATCCCATGCATCTTCCTTCATAGTCAGCCAATAATAGCTAGGCCTCAATGCCTAAACATATAGCACTTGAGACTTTATGTAGTTATTGCACACTCAAGCGTGAAGCTCTAAAGAACTTGATACACCTCCTTTAGTATAAGGCAAAAGAGGTAAAGTTGGTTAAAGCCATGCTTATACAATTGATTATCAATCATGGTATAGTTGGTGCTTAACACCTGAGCCTCCAAGATTCTTTCATATTAGAGAGAAATGTTCCATCCTTTAAATAGCTAATTATAAGATTCATCCAAGACTTCTCTTTTGGTATAAGTTGTACTTCTAAACATTGCTCAAATATTTCTAGGCTCTTATTCGGTAAATACTTAATGAAGAGTCGACCATTCAAATCTAAAAGCGAAGTAGAAGCCAACATAGACAACTTGTCAGTGGCCATGATCTATACCTTCGATACTTTAACAATCGTAAAAGAAGAAAACTCATCGTAATCATTTGTATAATGTTCAAGTACTTACTCATTGTTTCGTCTTTTACCGCATAATCTCCCTTGACTTTCCGAACTATTAACTAAGAATCAAAAAGGACTTCTAACCTATCTATTCTGACCTCTTTTGCTAGTCTCAGCCTAATGATCAATACTTCGTTCTCTACCTCATTATTAATTCTTCAAAATCTGAATTTAAGTACATGTCATACCTTCAAGTTGTACAAGCCCTATAGCACAAGTCCTACTCCACATCCACCTATCGTAGAGGAACCACTTATATATAAATTGTACTAAGGCTTTTCAATCAACTCGGTATTTCCTTCATCATCTGCAAATTCCGCAATAAAAAATGCTTTCGCCTATGCATTCCAATCTATTCTAGGTCGGTATTGGACACCATATGAGCTCAATTCATGAGCATACATCATCATTCTGCCTGAGGAATCAGGATTTTGGAATGCTTACCGTAGTAGTTGATTTGTGAGGATAGTCACTTGGTATGCCTTGAAGTATGGCTTGAACTTCCTTGCTCCTACCACTAAGGCAAGAACAAACTTCTCCATACACATATATCTTAATTATAGACCTTACAAGATATGACTTATATAATAGCTTGGTCAATGCTCCTTCTCCTCAACATAAACTAACTAGAGGAAAGATTTCAATTGCTGATCAACAAATAGAGAAATAACTCTTCTCCATGAATGGGCTTTGAAAGTACTAGAGGTGACAACAAAAGCTTCATCAAATCTTTAAATGCAGCTTCACACTCATCTATCCATTTAGATTCCTTAAGGTTCTTCAACACGTTGAAGAACTCAACACACCTATCAGAACTCTTTGAAACAAACCTATTTAATGTCGTGATCTAACCTGTCAACTCCTTCACTTCTTTCAAGGTGCTTAGGGATTTCATCCTCATAATGGCATCTATCTTCTCTAGATGGGCCTCAATTTCTCAATGAATCACCATAGGGCCCAAAAATTTTCCCATAGTTTCCTCGAGAACACAATTCTACGAATTCAACTTTATATTGTATCTTCTTAACATATCAAACATTTCTTAGAAGTCAACAAGTTGCTGACCTTTTTCCTTGCTCTTTATAATAATGTCATCATCATAAACTTCAACATTTCTATGAATTTGAGGCTTAAGCATCTTCATCACTAGTCTTTAATAAGTTGCTCCAACATTCTTTAAACCAGGTGGCATTACGATACAGCAATATGTATCGAAATTAATGATGAATGAAGTTTATACCTTATCTTCTTTCTCCATCTTAATATGATTATAGCTGAAGAAAGCATCCATAAAATTGAGGAGCACGTGTTCGACTGTTGAATCCACCATCCGATTAATCATCTGCAAAGGAAAACAATATTTTGGGCAGGCCTTATTCAAATTCACGAAGTCAATGCACATTCTCCATTTTCCATTTGACTTTTTAACTAACACACAATTAGCCAACCAAGTTGAATAGGGCTCCTTCCTTCTAAATTATGCTTTGAGAAGTTTGTAAACATTTTCCTCTATCCTTGTTTGCCATTTTGGAGCAAAGTCTCTCTTCTTTTATTACACCACCTTAGTGTTTGGATTTATTTTCAGCTTGTATGTCATAACTTGTCTAGGTATGTAAGGGATGTAATGCAAACCGTGACCAAGAACAGACAAGGTCGATCATTGAATAGGTCCAAGCTTATCGAAAGCTTGAAAAGGAAGTGATTGGGAATGTGTGAAAGAACAAAGGTGAATGAAAAGATAAGCAAAAACCTACAAACAGCTCCAAAAGATATGAGGCACCAATGGAACTTCTAAGGACTCACGGTACAACTCAATATAACGCATAAATTATTTTAGTGAGGTCACTCAACACCTAACCTTACTCAAAGGTTAGAATTAGAGTAATGCTAAGAGTAAATAGCTAGTTTTTACACAGGGAAGGGAAATACTTAAATGTATAATGTTCAATTTGATTTCAACTACAAGTACAAAGGGGTATTTATACCTGAGAATTTAGGGTAACATGCCTAAAAGGGCAAAGACAAAAAGGCAATTTCTAAAGGAAGTAATGTACAAGATACAAAAGGGTAAAAATGAATATTCAAGGAAAACAATCATTAGTATAACGAATTATACACATGATTCTATATATGTGGCAATGCTGTATTAGTGATGTCGTTGGAAGATGTGGACAAAAAGTACGATCAACTTGCTTGTACGAACAAGGGTAGCTTAGTCAGTTTGGAGTCTTTCTATCTCAGCTTCTTGACAAGGGAGATGCTAAGTCACTAGTCGACTCAAACACAAGTAAGTAATTTGCAATCCGGTGTATTACAAAGAGATGGGTAGTCATTCGACTCGGCAAAGAAATACTCAGCCTTAGCAGGAGTTGGCTGGAGTAGGAGAACTCGCCTCACTAGGCCTTTTAATCCTCAGGCTCGATTATGGGTCAAAGGCTCAGTAGCCTAACTCCAATAATTCCTTCTAGGTAGATTTGGATTTAGGATCAAATCAAAATGGTCTTCAATCAACTTTTCGTCGGGGTAATATGGACTAAGGTCAACAATGTTGAAGGTGTCAAAAACCCCATAGTCCTTGGGCAATTCCAATCTATAGGTGTTATGATTGATCTTCTGGAGGATTCTGAAAGGTCCATCAGCTCTTATAGATAATTCGTTCCTCCTCTTACTTGAGAACCGTTCCTTGCTAAGGTGCAGCCATACCAAGTCTCCTTACTGGAACTGTTTAGCCGTCCTACCCTTAGCCTTCTCTCGCATTCTTCTAGTAGCTTGCTCAATGTGTCGAGTAACTTTGTCATAGATGTGCTCTAGCTCTCGTGTTAGGTTCCTCTTGCGCAAGCATAAGTACAGGTGTATGATCAAAGGGCAACTCAAGATTAAAACCATAAACAACTTCGAAGGGTGTCTATTTGGTGTTATCGTATACTTTCAGGTTGTAAGAAAATTCAACTACTGGTAAGCAAATGTCCCAATCAACCAAGTTCTTGCCCACTGTAGCTCGGAGCAATGATCCCAAAATACGATTAACCACCTCTTTTTAGCCATCAGTTTGGAGGTGATAGGAGGCAGTAAATAATAGTTTGGTCCCCATCCGACACCATAAAGTCCTCCTGAAATGGCTCCAAAACTTTGAGTCTTTGTCGAAGACTACACTTCTCAACATACCATGTAACCATACAATCTCCTACAAGAAAAGAGAAGTAATAGCTAAAATGTCGTTAGTCTTGGAATAGGGCACGAAGTGTGCCACTTTGCTAAACCTATGCACAACGACCATTATAGAATCTTTGCTTCAAGAAATTCGTTGTAATTTAAGAACAAAGTCTATGCTCAGTTCGGTCCATGGCTTCGTCAAAACAGGCAATGGCATTGCTTTCCCCTTTTTGGCTCAGCACTTAGCCCTCTTATATACAGCACAGCTTCCAACGACTCGGTGCACGTCTCACCTCATTCTTAGCTAAAAGAATCGACCACTCAGTAATTCATATGTTCTTGTCTCCCCAAAATATTCGGACAGTCCTCCACTGTAGGCTTCCCTAATCAGTAGCTCCCACAATGAGCAAATCAACACACATAATTTCCCCCCTCAAAACAAGTAGCCATCTTCCACATGGTACTCATCTACTATTCTTCCATCGATAAGTTGCATAAATACGGGTCCAAAGTGTAGATCCCTAAAGTACTGCTTTTTTATGCTTGCAAACCTAAATAATCTGATTGCAATTCACTCAAGAGTGCATGTCTTCTTAAAAGAGCATCTTTAACTACATTGCTCTTTCCTTGTTTGTACTTCATTACAAAATTGAATCTTTCAAGAAATTTAATCCATATCACCTGTCGCTTTGATAACATGATTTGACTTTGGAGGTATATCAACAACTCATAGTCAGTATATATGATAAAATCTCTCGACAGTAAATAGTGCTACCATACTTGCCATGCTTTAATCAACACCAAGAGTTCTTTATCATACACGAATTAATTTAATTAAGGTCCTTTAAGCTTCTTACTGTGGAAGGCAATTGGCCAGCCTTCCTATATTAGGACAATGCCTATTTCAATGCTTGAAAAGTCACATTCTAGCTCAAATATTTTCTCAAAGTCAGGTAGGACTAACATTAAGGTAGAGGTCAATCTTTCCTTGATCTCGGCAAAGCTCCTCTCCTCCTTTTCTCCCCATTGGAAGTCAGTGTTTTTCTTCATTAACTCATTCAGTAGTGCAGCGAGGGTGCTGAAATTCCTAATGAATCGTCTATAGAATGAAGTCAGCCCATGGAAACTTCTTACATTGGTACAAGTAATAAGAGTCAGCTAGTTGACAATTACTCGGATCTTCTCGTCGTCTACTTGTAAGCCTCCTCCACTTACTACATAGCTTAAGAATAACACTTCCTCCTAGCAAAAATAACACTTCTTGAGATTACCAAATAGTTTCTTGATACGGAGGATATCTAGAACCGCTCGGAGATGTTCATAGTGACTCACATGTCGTTATTGTAAACTAGGATGTCGTCAAAGTATACCATGACATACTTCCTTATTAGATGTCTTAGTACATGGTTCATTAGTCTCATGAAAGTACTCGAGGCATTCGACAAACCAATGGGCATGACCATCCACTCATAAAGTCCATGTCGAGTCTTGAATGTAGTCTTCCACTCATCTCTTAGCCTCATGCAAATTTGATGGAAGCCAGATTTTAGGTCAATCTTACTAAAAATATTGGCTCCACTCAATTCATCCAGCATGTCTTCCAATCTAAGAATAGGATACCTATATTTGATTGCGATCTTATTCACAGCTTGACTATCTACACACATCTGTTAGGTTCCATCCTTTTTCAACATTAGAAGCGTTGACACAGCATAACGACTAAGACTTTCTCTAACATAACCTCTCTCCAACAACTCATTGACTTGACATTAGAACTTAGAAGCATGCTCAAGACTCATCCGATACACAAGCTTATTAGGTAGCACAGCGCCGGCTACTAAGTCAATGCAGTGTTTTATACCTCAAATTCGGGGTAACCCCTCAAGTAACCATTCTAGGAAAATATCGGCATATTCATCCACCAACTCTTTAACCTTCTAAGGTAGTTCAAACCGTTCCTTTATCTCCAATAGGCACTTGACCAACATGAGGGTCAGTGTATCGGCTTTAAAGGTCTCGTAGAGCTCAACTCTACTCATCACCAAAGCCTTCTTCAATCCATAAGCAAGTTCAGTCTACAACTTATTAACTGTACCAATTACTCGGATCTTCTCGTCAACTTATTAGGCAGTACATCGCAAAGAATCTTGTCGGAATGGTTTCCAATTATGATCGACGGTAATAATTGTCAAGTGACATGTAGTGTTCCCTTATCACTCAACCAATGCAACTTGTACAGCTTAAGGTGTACAATGGTCGGTAGCTTCAACTACATGACCATTTTAGTTGATGTCACGTTCATGCAACTTCTACTATCCACAATTAACGCTCACACCTAGTCATTCACCTTACAGGTGATATGAAACAAATTCTCCCTCTACTCCTCCCATAAGGGCTCTAAGTTTATGACGCGTTAGACAACAATGACTAACTGATCCAAGTCTTCAGTAAACACATCCTCTTCAATGAATTCTTTCTTAACAATGGTCTCTTCCTCCTTAGGTTCCTCATTTGTACTCTTTACCTCCAGGTTTGTGACATCTCCCTTGATCACCATAGTTCTTCAATTTAAGCACTGAGCGGCCATATGTCCAAACCCTTAGCACTTAAAGCACTTGATCTATCTCGTCTTCCTACCATATCCTTGCCCCTTCTCATAAGTTCGGGTCAGCACTTGACCTTCAAGTTGGCCTTTCAGCTTGGCTCAAACATCCATCTTTTTACTTAACTTAGTACTTGATAGAGTTTAGTGACTTTCTTATCCAGGTCAGCTAGTCGACATCCTGGTTAATACTTAACTTCTTCTCTACCTCTCTACTAGTTAGGCTATTCTAATAGCTTCATCCATTATGGTGAATCATTGGAGCTCCACAATGTCCTAAATATCACCTCTCAATCCCATGATAAACCTAGAGATTATTCATGCTGGGGGCTTATCTACCTCACATCGGATCATGAGCATTTGGAATTCCTATACATATTCATTAACTATTCGACCTTCTTGTCTCAACTCCTGAAGCTGAGCAAAAGTGTCTTATAGATAAGTTTCTAGTACGAACCTATTTCTAAGTATTCTCTTCATCTCGGGTTAAGTATTAATCTCTTAATAGCCCTCTCACCTCCTCATAGCTTAGAAATTCTTCCACCACATGGTAGCATATCTAGAGAACTCAACAACAGTAGTTCTCACTTTCTCGTAATCCTCGTACTGATAGTCAAAAACACACTCCACTCTCTCTTCCTATTCTAAATATTCATCAATACTCCCAGATCCATTGAAGCTCAAAATTCAAACCTTCATGAAGTTAGATGCTATAAGGACTCTACCTTGCTCTTCTTCAAAATACTCTTCCTCATCCTCTTCATCTAGTTCCCTTAGGTCTATCCTTCATTTGACTCGTTTATCTACTCCTCTACCTCGAACTGGTCAAGTTGGGTTCTGACCTCTAATAGGTTGAGTGACTTGTAGGGTATTTTGCATGACCTTAGTCGATCGGCAAGCCAATGCATGAATAACTCGGGTCAGATCTACCAAGAGGTTAGCCACCTCATCTAATCTCTCATCAGTGGTCCTAAAGGTTCCTTGAGACTATCATCTATAGGGGATAACTCCACTGTTGTTATCTCTAGAACCAATGTTTACACTTGGGTTAGTCATTTTTCTCCACAAATTCAAAACTCAAACTCGTTCAAATAGGTGATATAGTAAACACTTCCACAAACCATAAAAAGTAATAGCTAATACACACAGTAATCAAACAATACAGTAACTTAGTCTATTTCACATATGTAAAACAAGGTTTAAATAGAACTTCAAACATAAACCACAACTTAAAAAAAACCTTCGCTTTGATACCAAGATGATGCGGACCGTAACTAAGAACAAACAAGGTCGATTGCTGAATGAGTCTAAGCTTACCGAAAGCTTGAAAAGGAAGTGATGGGGAATGTATGAAAGAACAAAGGCGAATGAAAAGACCAGCAAAAACCCATAAATAGCTCCAAAGGATATGACGCACCAATAAAACTTCTGAGGACTCACGATATAACTCGATATGACGCACAAATTGTTCTGGTGAAGTCACTCACCACCTAACCTTACTCAAGGGTTAGGATAAAGTGATATCGAAAGTAAATAGGTAATGTTTACATAGGGAAGGGAAGTACTCAAATTGATTAATGTTCAATCTAATTTCAGCCACAAGTACAAGGGGTATTTATACCCGAGAATTTACGGCAACATGCTTAAAAGGAAAAAGATAAAAAGGGCATTTCCTAAAAAAGTAATGTACAAGATATAAAAGGGTAAAAATGAATATTTAAGGAAAATAATCATTGGTGTAGTGGATTCTACATATGATTTTGTGTACATAGCAATGCTATATTGGTGATGCCGTTGGAAGATGCAGACAAAAAGAACGGTCAGCCTACTTATTCAAGCAGGGGTGGCTTAGTCAATTTGGAATCTCTCTATCTTAGCTTCTCAGTAAAGGAAATACCGAGTTACTAGTCGACTTAGACGTGAGTGAGTAATCTACAAGCTAGCATACTATAGAGAGATGGGTAATCATTCGATTCAGCATAAAGAGAGACTCAGTAAAGAAATACTCAGCCTTGACAGGAGTTAGTTGGAGTAGGAGAATCTATCTTACCAAGCCTTCCAATCCTCAGGCTCGACTGCAGGTCAAAGGCTTAATAGCCTGATTCCTATCAGCATGTATAACGGGGACTAAGCAAACATATTGGCATTTTCTCTACGAAATCGTATCAAATCTATCCAATTTTAGGGTTAAGGATTTCCCAATCTTTGGTGTTTTCTCTAAGTCATCCCCCAACTGTATTTCCTTAGTTCCTCTATTAAGCTTCTTTAGATCGGCACCAATCTAGATTTGCTTCAATTTGAAAGATTTCCTCATGTTTAAGAGCCTTTAAATATAAGGATCTTGTAAGCTATTGGTCTCTTTGGCATACTCCAACACTGGTGAGAGTAGGAAACTTGGCCTACAAATGTGCTATGGAAAGAGTCATACCAAGTAAGTTCTAGCTTGGTTGACCCATAATAATGTTGTAAAGCAACCAACACTTAACAACAAGTAAGTCAACTTTGTCTTATGCTACATTATTATCATTCCTAATCTAAATGGGGAAAGTAATCACTCTTACGACACTTATATGCTAATAGTTGAAGGCATACAAGTCGTAATCATAGGACTTGAGTTATGCCTCAATCTTTAGCTTTAGTTAATTATATGCAGACTGAAAAAGTATGTCAATCGAGTTTCTTGTATCCACTAAAATCTTCTTAACCTCAAAATTAGCTATCCTTGTACTAATAACCAATGCGTCATCGTAGGGCCTTTGAATGCCCTTAAAGTCTTTTTCTAAGAAAGAGATAAAGTTGTCAACTCGCAATTTTTTACCCTACACATTACAAACATGGTTGAAGGCGTTAGTCGAGCTCAAAGAGTACAACTAGTCTAAATTAGAATGACTACCTACTATAGTGTTAATAACGCCATTTGATGCCCTATTGTTATTATTACCATTCTGCCGACCATCACCGCCATCTTGAACAGGTGACTCCTCATGATCTTAATTAGTCTTTCTCCTTTAGGTTAATCTCTCAATGTTTTCCACATCACGTGCTAAAAACTTTCGCAAATAACCTCCTTAAATGGCATCTTCAATACCATTCTTCAGTTGCACACATTCATTAGTATTATGACCTCTATCACAGTAGAAGTCATAATACTTGCTTGAATTCCCTTTAGAAGGATTCCTTCTCATCCTCTCCAGCCATTGAAAGATTCTTTGATTCCAAACTTCCATCAAAATGTGAGACATTAAACAATTAAGGGGAGTGTAGGTAGAGAAGGTTGGAATTCGAAGTCTCTTCCTATCTCCACTAACCCTTACTAAGAATGTAACATCATGACCACCAAGCTGATCTTTCATTCTTAGGTGGTTTCCATCACTCTTTAGACTGGATCTACTCTAGTTGGCCTCATGCTAAGCTGTAATGTTGTCTTCATACCTAATATAAGAAATACTTCAACGTTAAACTCTGCAAATGTCTTAGGCTTATTTTTCACCAAGGACTTAAAAAAATCTCCTTGTAGACTCATATCAAGTTCTAGGACTTGCACCATCTCAGCCATGAACCAAGCTAAGTATTATTGAATACTCTCATCAGGCTTCTACTTGGTTTTATTGAAGATAAAAGAGTCCTTCATTGGGAGCTTACTAACAAGGAAGTGTCACAAAAATTCTTATGCTAAATCCTCAAAACAAGTTATAGTATTATGCTTAAAATGTTTGAACTACGTGCTTGCAACATTCCTTACTATTGATGGAAAAGCCCGACAAGCAACTACATCACTAAGGCCATGTGATTTAGCCAAAGTGTGGTAATATACCAAACAATCTTCCGCATATTTCATCCCATCGTATGTCTCAAATTGTAAGAGCTTGATATGATAAGGAATAACTTCCTCAAGAACTTCTAGGATAAATGGGGTTGTTCTTCAATACAAACTATTTGCTCATAGAATAGGCCTATATGATGTGCTTATTATGGAGATTTTCCTTTATAAACTATTTTTAGAGTAAGGGATTGAGTTTCCTAAACTCTATCCTATCCTACTTGGTATGTTGTTTAGGGGATTGAACAGAATCATCGAAATTTTCCCTACTATTGCGATCTTCTTTGCCGATCTGATTTGGTAGCATACTCGTGCAAACCAAGTTCAAAATTTGGTCATTCTTCCATGCAAG
Organism: Lumnitzera littorea; assembly: GCA_024138015.1. NCBI lineage: Eukaryota > Viridiplantae > Streptophyta > Magnoliopsida > Myrtales > Combretaceae > Lumnitzera > Lumnitzera littorea. The sequence goes on from JAMXBB010000008.1 coordinate 15,374,981, forward strand.
TTGTTGATTTTCCCTAGCAAGGTTGGTGTAGACATGCTCTAACTTAGCCAACCAATCATCATTCCAATGGTGTCTCCTACTCCCCCACAAATGATGGTAGTAAGAAGTAAGACCACCAGCATTTTTGGTCAAGCATGTTTTAGCTACCGAGGTTGAATTCAAGCACAGATGGCATTAAAATGTTGTAGTCAAAATTTGGATTGGTGTTTATGATCTACAAAAGAGTAAGAATTAGGCTTTGGGAGTGTTGGGAGTAATCCAATATAGCCACGTCAATATTTAAATTAATGTAGTATTTGACATGAAGTATTTAAGATCATAAGGTTAAATGTTTGGAGTGCATAAAGAGTTCTTACAGTATTTGTGTTCCCATATATATAGGCCTTTGTTTGATAACTATAGTAACAAGTAGTTAAACTACCAATGATACAATGTCGAGTCTAATTTTTCGGTTTCTTTTAGTTAAAATTAATTTCTCCATTTCCAATTAATACTAAATCTTAACCTATTTAATATTAATCCTCGACTAAAGAAATTGGAAAATTCGAGTTGTTTTTATTTTAAAAAAAATTGGAGTTACCACCCGACCAAAGTCGAGAAAAAGATAAAAAACCGTAATCAGTTGGGTGGATTGATTACAATTTGGCTATCAGTCTTTGATTTCAATTTGAATGAAAAACCAGAGTTCGGGGGCTAACCTATTAAACCCTAACAAGTACCACTATATATTTACCGAAATTAAGATTATTCTTCTAATTATAATATTTTTAAAGAAAAAATAAATAAATAAAAATCAAAAGAAAAAGAAAAGTTTCTACATATTTTATCGTCGCCTCGAAGGTGCCTACGAACCCACTAGTCGGGATTAAATAATTGTAGTTCTTTTTTAAAACTTTAGTGCGTTGGTTTATTTTAATTTGTGAAAATCAATCGAGCTTACGTATTCAATCAATTTAGTTTATTTTTTAAAAAAATCTGAAGGGGTCCTAACTCTTAAGTGTTGTTGTTTTATAAAAAACGCTCCAAAAATCCTATTTTTAAAAAAGGGTCTTTTATCAATTTTTATTTACAGAAAAACGATTGTCTACGTGATGAATCTTTGAACAAGACCTAATCGTAAAGGAAAATCAATCCTAACAATCCCTAAACTAATGCATATATCTATAGCCATCCTACTATTCTTAAATAGACATTTATTTAAATCAATACTTAATCTATAAAGAAAACTGATGCTAAAAGAACACCTTAAGTTAATATATATCTATATCTCTACTTATTAAACAATCACCTACCTAAATAAAATCATATCATATAATATACTTTATATCTACAAGACAACTAATACTAAAAAATAAAGTCTTAATGTAGAGAATTCTAAAAAAATGTAATTCTAAAAACAACTAAACTAATATATAAATATGATATGTTACAAACTTTAACTGACTAACTAACAAAATAGTAATATAATAATAAATAAATATAATAAAAAAGAAGAACCAAACCTTGCTTGTTATTCGGTTATGCAGTGGAGTTGCGCGGCCAAAAATTGATTACGGAGGAGTTTCGTAGATTTCAATGCAGTCATCATTGTCATCGTTCCCAGCATCCATATCCTCGTCCCAGTCCAATTGGAAAGAGCTAGCTAATTTGATCAAATCTGGATTTCTCTCGTCCGATTGTGTCATGAAGTTGCAGTTGCATACTGCAGTGTACGCGGAAGGACGATTAGTGAGTGATCATGATGCGTTCATGTATGTTGTGGTCAGCACGATGTGTAAAGATCATCGAGGGTCTAGTTGCTGCTGTGTGCGCGTGGACTGTACAATAGCTTGGACAGCAAGGAGTCAGGCGTGGTTCGTGGCCTGCAGTTGCTTCGTTGCTATTTTCCTCACAAGTGAAGATAGTGTGCATGGATGGGGATTGGATGCGCGTGTGTTAGTTGTTGCAGCGCTAGTCAATGGATGACTCAGATCATCAACAGTATGTGCGGGTGGCTACAGTTCGTACAGGGGCTAATGGTCGATTCGTGTATTTGCTGTTGTATAGAGGATATGCAATGTTGATGTGGCGTGCTACGTTTCAAGCAACGGATGGTTAGTGGGCTGTTCGTGGATGCTGTTGGACGTCTGGTTAGGGTGTATGTTGGAGTGCTCTATAAATGATGAAAGTGAAAGGATGGTGCTTAGGACAGAACGGGCGTGCTTAGGGTTCACAGGATCGTGTTGTTGTTTGTTGTCCAGTGTCTGTTGTCCAAGCAAGGATGGTATGTGCTTAGTGTTGAGTTAGGGATTGATGTATGAAGCTTGCTTGGTGGAGTCCTCATAAATTCTATTTTGATCCTTATTTATAAACTCCGAAACAAATCTTTTGTATCAAATCATATCTAATCAAATATGAATCTCACAAGTTTTTGTTAGATTCATAAGACTCGTTGAACTTTTAAAATTAGATTTTGAAAAAGAAATTGCAACGGAATAAAAGATAAAAGACACGTGTATCTGATAAGATTCGAACTTACAACTTCAAATTAAATCCAATTAAATACTTCAATGCTTATCTGTTAGGCCATTAGTTTGTATCTTAATTTTTAGCATAATTGAATTATACTTAAACCGTGCAACTTTTTAACTAAAACTACTTGTCCCTAAAATAATTTACTTCCTAAAAATCTAAAAAATCTTTTTAATTTTTTTCTTTTCTTATTTTTTGGTATTTTCATCATTTGTGAACTCTTATTATTTTTATCTTTTATTATTATTATTATCATTATTTTTTATTTTTCTTCCTTTTTTTTTAATTAGGACCCCTTTTTAAAAAAAATCAAAAATTAAGACTATAGAAAGACAAAAATTAAGTGTTTACACACAAAGCATTTCCTAAATTTTGCCATACAACTTATGGGGATAAGTAGTTGATTGGACAGTTATTTTCTAGGTAACTACTAAATTGTTTACACCCACATTTGAATATTCAAACCTTCATGGACTAGACCTTAACAATTAAACCTTCAATAATACTAATCAAAGAATAGGTACTGAGCCGTAGAAGCCCTAGCAAGAGGTTGGTAGCTATGGTAACCAAGTGATCACCTACAGTGGGAATTAGCTTAAAACAAGTCGGCATATAGCTAAGCATCTAGTTAAAGGGATGAAAATTCACTATCAATAGTTTTTTCCTTACAATTGGGAATTTTCAAGTAAAATTAATGCACACATCCTCCCATTTCTCTCTTATATCCTTTATTTTACATAATGAGTCATTCCCCATGTAACATGACAAAAGCGCAATCTATGAATCCTAACCAACTCTTGGAGAGGATTATCCCATGATATTTTCCACTAGGTCAATGCCCAATAAATGACAATGCTTTATGCAAAATCTTAGAAGGAAGATAGAAGTAGTCATACCAAATCAAAAAAGGATATAGTATAATTATTTTTGACTTAATTACCTTTCAATAAACACAATCTCAATAAACATTCTTTCTATATCTAAATTAGAAAGTTTTACCTTCACAAGCAAATCAAACACCAATAAAATTTAATGCTAAATACTCTAATATCTTTGAGAATCTTGTTAACGAATACACCCATTGTAGTAGTTACAAAGTTCAAACATCCATATATACAAAGTACCCAAACCATATAAAGTACTCAAATCAATGGAAAAATCTCCATACATGTTATACTAGAAACAATATTCCACAAAAACACCTTTAGCCTCGGTTCATAAACACAAGGACTCAAATTAAGGACCTCCATTCTCCTTGGGAGATAGGGGATAATAGGACTCCTTAAAATAAGAATCACTCTTTGTTAAGAGACCTTTTGCCTAAAGTTGCCTTTTTTGTTTTCTTCTTAATATTATCACACCAAACTTTTGTCTAACTCTCCAAGAAAACCCCTTCTTCCATTTTCATCTGACGAGCAACTTTTGTTGCTTTTCCTCTTCTATTTTTGTTAATATAAACTCCTACAGAGTATGTTTCAAGATTTTCGAGGATAAAACTATTTGAGTCCTAATAGAAAATATTATAAATCAAAAGTTTATAGGGAACAGTAACTCTATTTATCCAAATTTTTTTCTCCAAAAGTACCTAAGCAATTGAAATGCACATCCTTAAATATCAATATATTATATATATATATATATATATATTTCAACTTCATTAATTGAAATTAAGCGTACAAAATCCTCGCCTTTTCTTCTGAACAGTTTCAATTTCTAGCCAATATACTAAAGAACTTTTGATTTCAATTAAAAATTTTTTATTGATTATTTATTAGGAAAGTAAGAGATATAAATAGAGAAAAGAGGAAAATATTATTTATTAATTGTCTAAAATAAAGAGTACACATCCAACAAGCCAAATAAAATATTTATGAAAATGTTCTAGCCAAGCAATGGCATCAAACAAATATTCTAAGACTTCTACTTCTTCTTCCTAGTTCTTGGGATTATATTGTTTAAACATCTACAAAACAAAACATGTTATTAGTAATTAATACCAATCACTATTGACTATTAAAGTATAATACCACTCAAGAAATTCTATTACGTTATCTAGATAATCATAAATATAAATATCAACAGCAAATATTAACATAAAATGAAAATGTAAATATATAAAACCACCACAAGTGGCAAAGCTAAGACTAATGGGGCTTTAAGTAGAATTATGCAAGAATATAAATATGAAACCTCCAAAGGAGGTAATACCAATCGATTATGGGGTTTTGCAATAGTAAACGATATTAAATTGACAGACCTCCTGGAATTATACCTAAATTAATTGGAGATTCTCCACACGAGATATAATATAAAACAGATAAAAAGAGAGATAATCAAACAAGTAACCAAACTGGAATTTTATTGATTTAAAATAGCTCTGTACAAAATACAAGAGCGTATACAAATCTAAGAAAATATCAAAAATATTTGAAAGATCTGAGAATATTGAGAGGCAATTGTGTTTTACCTCAAAATCAATGCAAACAATTGTGCTTCAAAAAGGAAAATATCTGGAGTAAGATCAGAAAGTATATGTTTGTGTATATAGAAGGAGAGAAGATCAGAAAGAGATGTGAGAAGTCTAGAAGATGAGAGAAAGAAGAAAGAAGAGGAATAGAAGAAGTCTGGTGAGAGGAGAGAGGATGAAAGAGAGGTTGTATTCGGCCTTAAAGAGAGCGTGTGTCGAAGTATATCTTAGGGAATCCGAAAGAGCTTATTTTATATTTAAGGAAGCCGACCGATTACTGTAGCGAACAATGTTATTATGGCTAATAGAGTACTGTAGAAATAGTGAAAGGAATTGGGACATTTTACTGTGGCAAACAATACTGTGTCAAATAGTGATTTTTGACATCATTAATGACAATATTGTGTATTGTAGTACATGTGTACAAATATTGTATTGCTACTATATTTTACAATGCGAAAATTACATTTGAGAGAACAAAATTACATTTATTGTTCAAGGATTACCTAGATCTATTCCATAATAGTCATCTTCATTTGAATTCCCGTTGTGATGAGATCTTGATTTGAACGTTGATTCTAAACTTGAGCCTTGAGTTGATTCATTGATGTTAGCTAATGCTCTTTCCAAAATTTGCTTTATCTGATCTGGAGTTCTTGTCCTGGCCAAAGAGGATATTAAAAAAATTCTATTGTGGAATTATGGAGTTGAAATATTAGTATGAGTAATTGAAGAATTGTTGTTCTTGATTCAATTTAGAATTGAATCTTCTTCAAGCCTATTCCACATTTTAAAATTGTCTCACCATTTGACTTTATACATTCTAGCCAAATTGGTTGTATTTGATGTTCAATCAGGTTTATAAGCAAACCACTATGTCATAACCCAAGATACACCAATATGTATAAAATATAACATTTTCATCTGGAAATTTTTCTCATGCGATGATGGATTATATTCTTTCATGAAAATATTGAAACCATTTTCTGGCATTTTCATGAATAATTTCAAGGATTGCCTCAAATTGTTCCCACCAGTGAGAAAACTAGTTGGGAAGATTTTCAAAAAAACAATTGTTGAAAAATATTAGCCAAGTATGTTATCTTTTTGGATTCATTTGATAGAAAACATTCCACCAAACTTGTTTATAATCATAATAATTATAACTAGCTCAATAACCTAGCTATACCGAAAAAGGTTCTATATTAGGTTTTATTGGAGTTGTAAGATGGGTTCCCTATTCTTTAAGACTAAATACCTTTAGGATTCTAGCCGTAGAATAACTAACCATTCATTTCTTTTCAAAATGTTTGAATTTTATTGATCCAGTTTTAATCAAAAAATTTTCACAAAACTGAATAAGTTTGTAAATATCATATGGAACATAAAAGAAATCTTTTGTAAAAATTTTCCTTACAAATTCAAAAAGGGTCCTTTTCCAATAGATTTTCTTCAATAGAGAAAAAATATCTAAAAATGAGTTTTGAAAAGAATTTGGACCTTTGATTTGCAGGTATTATTGTGGAAGGTACTAAAGATGGTACTTTAGTAATTTGAATATTTTGATTTTTCCTCTAGGTTTCTATTTGTTGAAAAAATTCCAAGCAACATTGAGGGTTCATTTTTTACTTATAAAGCTATTGAAATTGCTTTCAGCAATTTTGGAGTGATAGCCATATTGACAATTAATTTTCATTGGATTATGTTTGAATATTGGAAGAAGATTGGATATTTGATGAAATTGGTTTAGAGGTGACGAGCTATATTTTGGTTTCCTTAATTTAACCTATATTAAGCCCAGCCCGCTTAATATAAATTACTTGACATTAAATTAAGAAAAAAAAATTAATAAAAAAAATGGAGTCACCAACCAGTTCAACTAGTAAAAAAGATTAATTAGGGTTTTCGGGTGGAAAAACCCTAATATGACCACTAGTCTACGGATATTTAAAAAAAAATAATTTTTAGAAAATTGAACTAAAAAACTAAGTTTAGGGGTTAACCTATTAAGACTAGATCACTATGTAAAAATTTAAAAAATTAATGGCCTTTTATTTTTATAATTTTCCGAAAATACTAAAATTATACCTAAATATATAAAAAAATAAACAAAGTGATTTTTATTATTTTTTATTATTACGAATTTTCAAGACAAGGGAAAAAGTTTTTTTTATTTTTTTATACATTTGCCTCGAAGGTGCCTATATACCCGCTATTCAAGATCAAACCGGTCGTAGTTCTCTTTTTTTATAAAATTTTTAATGAGTGGGGTCATTTTTGTATTGAAAACCGAGTCAAGTTTACGTATTTTATCAATTTATTATTTAAAAAAAAAACCTAAAAAAATCTAATTTTTCCTAATTAAATAAAAAAACTCCAACTAACCAAATTTTTTTGAAAAAAAAAAAACTCAATTTAAGATTTTTTTTATTTTTCAAAACCACTATATTTCAAAATATATATTTTTTATTAAAAAAACATGATTTTTCAAAAAAAAAAACCTTAATTGAAGTAAATTTTATTGAAAAATAAAAAATTTGCAATAAAAATAAAAAACCTGCACTTAAACACAAAAATAGTTAATAAAAAAACATAACTAATAAAGAAAATTAATGAAATAAATAATTAATGAAAATTTACTTAACATTGGATCGTGTCGGTGTTGGGCGATGATGGGCGATAAACTGAGTGCTGCTAGGCGACTGGCTGGGTGAGAGATTGGGCAACTGGTTAGGCGATGCTAGGCAACAAGCTAAGTGTTATTGGGTGATAGGCTAAGCGATGCTGGGCGATAGGCTAGGCAACGTTGGGCGAGAGCACGAGCAGTTACTATGGTGGTTGTGCGATGGTGCTAAGATGGTACCATGTGGTGTTGCATAGTGGTTATGTAGTGGCGCGATGGTGTTTGTGTGGTGTTTTTGGGTAGGAGTGTGATTAAAAAAAAAAAAAAAACCTGTTCCTAAAAGCCCCATTGATGTGCTATTTATAAGCTCAAAATTGAATCTTTCGTATCAAATATATGAAAGATTCAATTGCTATTCTTCCAAGATTTACCCTAACTTATAGAAACTCTAGTTATTTTAAGCCTTCCATTTCTTCCAAGGTCCGATTTTATTTGATTCGCTCAACTACAATTTTGCCTAATAATTCTCTAATCTGATTTAAGTCCTTAAATTAGATGAATTTTATTCTATATTAGTTTAGCCCAAAATTAGTTAAGCCCATATCGTCACCTAATCCAACAATCCAACTCATTTCAATTCAATGCAACACGACTCGACTTGCGACTCTACTTGTATCAAAGATACAAAAGATTCTATTACAATTCTTCCAAGATTTACCCAAGCTTCTAGAAACCTTAGTTATTTTAGGCCTTCTATTTCTTCTAAGGCCCGATTCGATTCGATTCAATCCACTTCGCTACAATTTAGCCCAATAATTCCCTACTCTGATTTAAGTCCTTAAATTAAATGAATTTTATTCTATATTGGTTTGGCCCAAAATTAATTAAGCCCATATCATCACTTAATCCAACAATCCAACTCAATTCAATTCAACACAACACAACTCAACTTATGACTCCACTTGCTATGACTTGACTTGACTTGACTCGATATAATTCCACTTAACGCAATACAACACAACTTGATATGATTCTCTTTTTTCTTTATTTTATTTTATTTTTTTATTTTTCTACTTTTCTATTTATTTATTAACATGGCTCAATTAATAAAAAATTAGCAAAAATAAGGTATCTACAGCTACCACTCTTTGTAGTGAAGTTCGATTAGAACTTTGCTATAAAGACAAAAAAGATACCCATTTTTGCTAGATCTAACTTGGATAATCTAAAGAGGATAGATTTCTTCAAGATTAAAAACTCATTTTAGCGGATAATCTGAAGATGATAGATCTCTTTTAGGATAAGTTGCTCAAAAGGATAGATCTTTCAAAAACAAGATGAGACAATGCTCTCATGAGCAGGCGATCTTTTAAATGATTAGATGACACTCCTTTGAGCAAGCGATCTAAGAAAGGATTGATAGGACAACATTCCTAGAAAGGAATAGATAAGACAGCGTTCCTAGAAAGGAATAGATAGAACAACGCTCCTATGAGCAAGCAATCCAACAAAAGATAAGACAACGCTCCTTTGAGCAAACAATCCTAGATAATATTGGATGGTGATCCTATGAGTAGGCAATCTACGAAAAGATTAGATGGTGCTCCTATGAGCAGGCAATTCAGCTAAGGATTAGATAGGACAACGCTCCCATGAGCAAGCGATCCTAAAAAGGATTGGATAGTGCTCCACTGAGCAAGCGACTTAACAAAGAATAAGACAGTGCTCCTTTGAGCAGGCAATCCTAGAAAAGATTAGATGGCGCTCTTATGAGTAAGCGATCCAATTAAGAATTAGATAGGATAGTGCTCTCATATGCAAGTGATCCTAAAAAGGATTGGATGGTGCTCCTTTGAGTAGGCAATCTTAGAAAGGATTTTGATGAGTTTTGAGAAAATGATTTGAGACTTAAGTTTAAAGGATTTTGATGATTCTTTGAAAATATTTTCTTTGACAAATTTTTTTTTTAAAAAGGTTTTTTCTTTTTTCTTCTTTTTTTTAGGTCAAGAAATTCAAAAACACTCTTCAATAGAAAATTATGTTGTTAACAAGTAAGGAAGTCTAAAAAACTCTAAAGACCACAAATAAAGGGTTGGCTTACCCCTTACCCGTTGATCAGTCATTCTCTCAGTCTTGTTTCCTAGAACATAATTCATGATCTTTGAACTTTTCAAAATCACTTATGATCATTTACATTTTTAACAAAGTACTCAACTCTTCAATTTTCTACTAAGGGGATAGATATCATTATTTAAAATGTTTGGTCAAACTGGACTTCTTTGCACTCTCATAAGTCTATTTTTACTTTCAGTATCAATTTCAAAAATTGTAGGCTATCTTGTAAGTGGTACATTCTAGTCAATCAATAGGTCTTTTCTAGGATTGCAATGTAAGGCTTTTGATCAATGGTTTAAGCAAATGGATATCAATGTACTTGGCCAATTTTGAAGAAATCATATGCAATCAGTCCCGGGTTTACAAGCCAAGAACGTAGGAGAAACTACACATGGGCTTGCCCTAGTTTCATGAGCAAATTTCGCTGAAGATAAGTTTATTTCTTTAGTCAAAAGAGTTTCATTAAGGTCGGTATAGTGGGTAGGATCATACAGTGAGGGCCTTGCTTTTAAGCTTAGGAGTTGAAAGTGTTTAGCCTTTGGATACCATCACAATTTCAAACTTCAAGCTTTCTTGGTAATTTGGCTATTCTTTGAAGGTGATCACCTTGTTAATATTTTCAATCTTTTTTTTTTTTCTTCACATTTTTCTTTTTCTTTTTCTCTTTTTTTCTTTCTTTTGTTTGTTGTTGTTGTGATTAAAAGCCCTAAAACCATAGGTTTAAATAGTATAACCTTTGGAGAAGTATATATGGCATGGAGTGCTTAGGAAAGAATTTATGGACTTAATGTGTTTGAATAAGTGTACGGGCTTGAGTAAGGTATATATGGTTTGAAGCCCTTCTTCATTCTAAAGAAATTGAATTATCTTTGACAATATTTGCCCGTGAATTGGCATAACTAAGGTAAGCACATATTAATCTACTCCTTCTTCTCCAGATTGATAACCCTAACCTCCTAATTGCCCCAGTTTAGGGTGATTCTTAATAGGGATAATTTTAAGAAAAATTCTCTAAAGGTTCAAAAGGATTTGCAAAAGATAACTGTGTTTAGGGATAATGAAATGAGTGCCCAATATCATTTTAACACGTATACCAAGTTCAAAACAAACCTCCTTTAAGGGATGAGTCCAATTATTCACCTTGATAGCACTCTTCTCTCGTGTATATTTAGGGTTAGTGTTTGGGACATAAATTGCCTCTTTTCATCATAAACCTTTCAAGTAAGGTATTATCATTCCCTTAGGTGGAAAGTTTTAAGTTTTGAGTTCACATTTTCTTTATCTATTTTCACTCATTCATTTGAATTGAGCTAGCTTCATAGCATATAAAGACAATAATACACATGAAAACTGCTTTATTCAATAACTCGTATCTATTACAAGCTCCAAAATGAAAGAAAATGCATGAACTAAAATTCTTTCCTATTTCTTGCCCCTATTTCTATCACCTCTTGGCCCATTCAACTGAATTGATTTTTCATAAATATACCCAACTTCTTCAAATAGCAAGCTACCTTATCAGATGATAGTTGTAGACCCTCAATGCCTAATACTGGAATTTGTCTATTTGATGCTTCTTCAAAACCTGGGGAAGGAATACCACTACTAATCAACCCATCAATCTTTAGAAAACTTGGTTAGATAACCTTGACATCAATCAAATCTTGCACCTTATGCTTCAATCTCCAACAATCTTCAGTGGTATGTCCCACTTGGCCCACATGGTATTCACACCATTTGTTGGGGTTATGATCCATTTGCTTGTATTTCTTTGTTAGGTTTTTGCATGTCAGTAGTCTCACATCTCTTAATTGTTTGAATACTTGGGCCATTGGAACCTTGAACTACGTAAATCGCCTGTTCTTGTTGTGGACGAGCTTGTATTGATTATAGGCTTTCCCCATCGACACATTCAGTCCTTATTTCTCTTTCACTAAATAATCTTCATGCTTGGACTGTAACTTCCTATTCATATTAAGATTCAAGTTTTCGAGCTGCTTGAGCACATTACCCATCGCTATTTCCATGCTAGTGAGCCTTTCTTTTAAGATTGCCAACTTTTCTTCTAAGGTAGCAACCCTTTCTTCTAGACCATAGCAATAACATGCCTCCTAGACTTAACCATTCAAATCTATTTCTAGCAACTTTTCCAATCCTTGTATCATGTTGATAGTAGGCGCTATATAAAAATTAGGCCTTGGATCCCTAACGAAGTCCAACATGATCAATTTTTCATTAATCAAATCTTGGACTTTATTCTTCAACTCCTAGTAATGGTCAGTAGCATACCCCTGCTGACCCATGTGATACTCACATTGCACATTAGGATCATATTTCCAAGGTTTAAGGTACGAATGAATATGTTGATCAATTCATTTTCTAGCAATTATACTGTAGCTTGAGCGACTATAGATCTCTATCTCTAGGCATACTCTTAAAGGACTCAATTGGCTTCATTTTCATGTTTGTCAAATCCATCAAGGATGGAGACACTTCTTCATTGAACTTATACTATTGATAAAAGGCTCGAGCTAGCTTATCTTAACTATCAAGCTTAACTAAGTCTTGTTGGGCATACCAAATCAACACCAGCCCAGCTAAGCTATCTTGGAAAGTTTAAATCATCAACTGCTCATGTTTAGATAATTGGGCCATCATGCGAACATAAAGCTTAAGGTGAAGTTTAGGACAACATGTTCCATCATACATTTCAAAATTTGGCACCTTAAACTTCTTGGGTAATCCATGGTCTTCAAAAGCGCAAACACTACTCAACCCTAGATCACTTTACACATCATGATCCTTGAGAACTCCCATTTTCTCTTCAATTTTTCGGAAGATTTCTTCTTCATCAATTTCTGCACCAATTCCTTCCCCAGGCCTTTGCTACTATTGTTGAGCTCACAAACCGACAACTCTTTCGACTTGTCTATCTTAAATGGTATGTTAATAGGCCCTTGGGCTTAGGTATAGGCCATAGTCTTAACTTGCTTCGCATGCTTTCCTAGAACTGGTTCGGCTTTGGTTATTTTATGTTTAAGAGTTTCAGACATCTTGTTTTTGAAAATGAGTGATTACAGGTTTCAAGTTGGGCTAGATCACTTTAAAAGTAATCTTTCAAAGCCTGCAAGAATCCCTTCTTGTTAGCAACACTACATCGAGTTCTTGGTTTTGAAAACCATTCTTTTTTTTTTTTTTGGAAACTTTTATTAGAAAATCAATGCTTATTTTATGTCATAAAAGCCTAATATTGACATCGACGAATCTAAACAAAGAAAACACTGGGACTGATGACTAAGGACATAGGATGACGATAATATTACAGGGGTGATATGGAGAAGTGAAAATTATTTTACAATGAGAAACTTATTAAATAAATAACACAAAAGTGGTGACTCATAGAAAAAACTCTATTAGGACCGTAACAACCTAAGGGCTAAACACGAAGAATGAGAACTTAGATATTTATAAGATTAATAACCTTAAGATGGAAAATAATTCACAATGGAAATCTAATGTTTAAATTTTTTTTATTTTTTTTATTTTGTTAGTTCCTAATAGTATGATACATGCGAGGTATTGCAATAAAAATCAACCGAGTAAATAATTACCATGAAACTAGTTTTTGATAATAAAATATCTTTTGAAATTTTTTTTTTTAAATGTTGGAAAGTCTTTAAAGAAAAATGAAAGTTCCATAATAATCTTTATCATTGTTAATTTCCATGATTACATGCCAAAAAAAAAAATTCTATAAAAAAAAATTATAAGTTGATATAGAATTTTTTTTTTTTAAACATTGGCATAAGGGGAATACTAATGATTTTGAGCATTTTATGTTAAATATTATGTTGGACAACCTATTACTGATAAAACAAAACAAAACCTATAAGATGTACATATATTACAAAAGATAGTATATACAAACAACTATACAAAATAAATGTGATACAATATGCTACATATGCGTACAATGCAATAGGTTTAGTTATTAATAAACTATAGGGAGTATGATAGATCTACAGTCAAAGAATACCCTTATTTATAAGTATATTCAAAATAAGATTTAATAAAAATGAAGCTCATGTATACTTATATATAAGGGTTATTGATTTTTTTAATTGAAAATGGACAATGAACTAGCCAAAAATTAAATCATGTTTTTCCTATAATTTAAAAATAACTAGCCCTTTTTCAAAAAGAATGATGCAAGAGGGTAGAGTATACGGGTCTCAAGTTCTGTAGCTCTAAGACTTTTTGGCAAGAAGCCTAATAAGCTACATCGAAGCCTGAGTGAGCTCACCTATTATTGCCAAATAAGGGTAAAGACCTCAACGACCAAAGGGTTATACAATGGTAGCCCGTCTTAAGTTCCTAAGGTTGCTCAAGTCCAACCACATTTAAACACATGAATGATTATTGAAAATGAAAAAGAATCACCCCCCCCCCCCCCCCTTAATTCCCCAAGAAGGCCCATTAGGTAGGGCTTTTTTTTTTTTTCTCTTAAGGTCTACATCACTAAAAAACAATTAGTACAACTATACTACAATACAAAAATAAAATAATAATATAAAAGCCCATCAATAATTTTTTTAATTTTCACATTGCTAACCCACCAAGCGTTCCCAATGAAGTCGCCAATTCTGTCAAGCCATATTTTGGTTTCCTTAATTTAACCTATATTAAGCCCAACTCGCTTAATATAAATTACTCAACATTAAATTAAGGAAAAAATTAATAAAAAAAAATGGAGTCACCAACCAATTCAACTAGTAAAAAAAATAAATTAAGGTTTTCGGATGAGAAAACTCTAATTTGACCACTAGTCTGCGAAAATTCTAAAAAAAATTAATTTTTAGAAAATTGAACCAAAAAACCAAATTCGGGGACTAACCTATTAAGACTAAGTCACCATTTAAAAATTTAAAAAATTGATGGGTTTTTGTTTTTATAATTTTCCGAAAATACTAAAATTATACCTAAATGTATAAAAAATAGCTAAAGTGGTTTTTATTATTTTTTATTATTACGAATTTTCAAGACAAAGAAAAAGTTTTTAATTTTTTTATACAGTTGCCTCGAAGGTGTTTACATACTAGCTATTCAAGAACAAACCGACCATAGTTTTCTTTTTTTATAAAATTTTTAATGTGTTGGTCATTTTTATATTGAAAATCGAGCTAATTTTACGTATTTTATCAATTTATTATTTTAAGAAAACAAACCTAAAAAAATCTAATTTTCCGAATTAAATAAAACAACCTTAACTAACTAAATCTTTTTGAAAAAAAAACTCAATTTAAGATTTTTTTATTTTTCAAAACAACTATATGTCAAAATATATATTATTAAAAAATGATTTTTCAAAAAAAAAAAACTTAATTTAACTAAATTTTATTGGAAAATAAAAGATTTACAATAAGAATAAAAAACTTGCACTTAAACACAAAAATAATTAATAAAAAAACATAATTAATAAGGTAAATTAATAAAAATTAATGAAATAAATAAATAATAATAAATTAATGAAAATTTACCTAATGTCGGATCATGTTAGTATTAGGCAGTGGACTGGGCGCTGCTAGGCAACTCTAGACGCTATTGGGCAACAGGCTGGGCAATAAGTTGGGTGCTGTTGGGCAACAACACAGATGGTGACTATGGTGGTTGTGCGATGGTGTTAGGGTGGTACCTTGTGGTGTTACATGGTGCTTATATGGTAGCATGGGGGTGTTTGTATGGTGTTTTGGGTAGGAGTGATTAAAAAAAAAAGTCCCTAAAACCCCTGTTGATAAACTATTTGTAAGCTTAAAATTGAATCTTTCGTATCAAAGATACAAAAGATTCGATTGCGATTCTTTCAAAATTTACCCTAACTTATAGAAACCCTAGTTATTTTGGACCTTCTATTTCTTCCAAGGCCTGATTCGATTCGAATCCATTTGATTCGAATTGATCCGCTCCACTACAATTTAGCCCAATAATTCCCTAATCTGATTTAAGTCCTTAAATTAGATGAATTTTAATCTATATTGGTTTGGCCCAAAATTAACTAAGCTCATATCGTCACTTAATCCAACAATTCGATTCAATACAACACAACTTAACTTATGACTCCACTTACTACAACTTGACTTATGACTCCACTTGCTACAACTTGACTTCTGACTCCACTTGCTACAACTTGACTTGACTCGATATAATTCGACTTAACTCGATACAACACAACTTGATATGATTCTTTTTTTTTTCTTTATTTTATTTTATTTTATTTTTTCTACTTTTCTATTTATTTATTAACCTGGCTTAATTAATAAAAAATTAGCAAAAATGAAGTGTCTACAAAAGGTCCTTGAAGAGGATTTCTCTTTTATTATTAATGGACTGTTAGATGATTTACAAATATCTAACCAAGATTTGATATTGGTTAACCCCTTACTAGAGGTTGAAGAAGCCTTTTCTTTTCCTTTATCCTTCTCTTTTTTAGGAGACATCTCCTTCCAAAAATTCACGAGTAAGAAAATTAGGAAGAGAATTAGAAGATTTATTAATATACTCTATTTCGAAATCAAATATAGAAAGAACTAACTACTATCAAGAAAAAATTTGTTCAGATGCTATATTTTGAATATCTTTTATTAAAACATCTTTAGTAGTTTTGCAATCAATACGTAAAAGAAAATTTTTATTCAATAAATCTCCTTGAAATTTGGAAATTGTTAAAACAATTGCTAAAATTTCTTTTTTAATTGTGGAATAATTACGTTGACATTCATTCCAATTTTTTGATACATATTCTTTACTGTTTTGTTTCTATTTTGGTATTCCTCTAAGTCCTAAATCAAAAGCATCAATTTCTATCGCTTTTAGCAGAAAAGGATTAGGAATGTGTAAACAAAGAATTTCCTTAATTTTTTGTTTTATTAATTTGATAGCATTTGTCTGCTCATTTGACCATTGAGGGGGATTTTTTCTCAATCTTTAGTATAATGGTTTGCAGATAATATTAAGATTGAGAAAGAAATCTACAACGTACTTTAAACTTCCTAGAAATCTTTGGAGTTGATTTGTATCCTCAATTTCATTAGAAAATTTAACTGCAAATTCAATCAACCATTGTATAGGAATTATTATTCCATTGTGAATATTGAAGCTTAAGAATCTAATCCTAGTTTGGAAAAGACTAATCTTAGATGGCGAAACAACTAAGCCATTTTTCCTAATTATATTAATGAAAATTTTTATATGTTTGAAATGTTGATCTATATTGGATGAAAAGATTAAAACATCATCTATATATATATTATTATGAAATTAGTAAAATTATTAAAAATTTCATTCATTATTCTCTAGAATTTAGAGAGAACATTTTTCAATTCAAATGGCATTACGTTCCATTCATATTAACCAAAAGGAACTGTAAAGGCAGTTTTATACCTATCACTATCTTTAATTTGAATTTGCCAGAATCTAAATTTCATATCGAATTTTGAGAATATTTTAGCATTGTACAATCTATTCAATAAATCTCTTTTATTAAGTATTAGATACCTAATCCATTTTAGAGCAGTATTCAAAGGTTTATAATTGATTACTAACCTTAGAACACCTCTTTCTATTTCTACGTTTTTATTGACATAAAAAGTAGAATAGCTCAATGGAGATTTACTTCTTCGGATCAAATTTTTATTGAGCAAATCATTTATTTCATTTTTGTAATGATTCAAAACTTCATTATTCATTTGAGAAAGTCTTACTTTAGTTGAAATATTTTTCTCATTAAAATTATTTTCGTATGATAAATCCACAATATATGACTTATGATTCCAAAATGCATTTGGAAGTGTTGAACAAATTGAGTTTTTTATTTCTGATTCCAATTTAGAAATTTTTATTATCGAGTTGAGTTTCAATTCTTTTAAACTCAAGGTCGTTTTTTAAATACATATGGTTTTCTTTGTATTGAATTAAACAATTTAATTCAAAAATTGCTGTGTCTTAATTCATTTATGTATTTAATTTGTGGTTTTGTGATAAAATTGAATACAATTTTCTTTTTGAAATATTGTGTTTCAATTCCATCTTTATTTACAAAAAATGGTTGGATTAAATTTATGAAAGGAGTTTCAAGAATAACATTCTTATTCAAATTTTCAACAAGTATAAAAGAAGTTTTATACGAAGCATTGTCTTTCATTATTTTGACATTGGATAATTTATAATTGATGCATAATTTGCTACCAGATACAGAACTTAGAGATTAGGTAATTTTCTCAAAATATTTTGTAAGAATCATCCCTTCTCTAATGCAATTTAAATCTACACTTATATCAAATAATGTAGTTGTTTCCAAAATAAATTTATTATTAATCCTGATTATAATATTAATTATCCATGTTCTTGTTATTACTTGAACAAGATGCATCAGGTAGTTATTATTATCAAACATTGGTAAAACATTTGAATTTTTTTCATTTGAAGTTTCTTCAAGATTGTTTTCTTGAACTATTTTTTGTTTAAGTTCAAGAAAGTCTTTTTGAAGACTTGTTTGCATTTGTTTTAAATCTTTTATTTCCTATTTTTGAATATTAATTTCATTCTACAAGTCATTAATTGTTATTGATTTTCTCTATTTTCTTTTACTTCTTTCAAGGATTTCATTGAGATTATAGGGTAATTTTAGTATAATAGTTAAATTGTGTTTATTAACATTTTTTATGAAATTAATCTTTTCATTATCATTTGATAATTGATCAATATTGTGAAGAATCTCTTCTTCTTTAGTTGTTAAAAAATTAATTTCATTGTCTTTTTCAGATGATGAAAATGACGTAGATTCTATATCATTGATTTGAATTCCATCATCATAATCATTTTTTGATGAAGAAAGTTAGTCATCACAAAATATTTACAAGATATTATCCATTGTTTATTTATCAAGATTTAATTCATTAAGTTTATTATTTTAACTTTGCAAAAATTTGCAGTGTGGCCAATTTTTTTACATTTATAACATCTTAATTGTTTATATGATTTCTTTTTATATTTCTTTATCTTTTCTTTCTTTGTTGAATTGTTTTTGTTTTTCAGGTTTCCTTAAAAAATTTTTATTGAAATTTCTTCAAGGTTTTTTGTGTAAACATTGAGGGCACTTTGAAGGTGAATAAGAAGATTTTTATTTTTCATTTTTCATTTTCTTATTACTAACAAAAGAGAGATTATCACGCCCTAAAGCGGTAAAGTCGTAATAGCCCCACCATGTAAACTATCCTAAGATAGAAGTTGACCTTACAACCGCTATCTTAGACTTGATCTACATAAGGCATCCACGACTAACCCGCTTTAAAATAAACAGTTTGTAATTTAAATAAATCATTTACCTAAGAAAGTGAGGAAATACATATATACACTATAATTTAATTAGTACAAATATCGTTTACAATATTTCTCCGTAATATATTTCCTAGTTATTGCATTATTCAGAAATGAAAAATTCTAAGGTAAAAGCTTAAACCTTAAAAATATGTGTTTATTCTTCAAATGTTTTTCCTCACTCCTTAAGATCCAGCAATTGCTAGCTTCAGAGTAGTTGTTTGCCGCTTCTTAGCCAGCACATGCACGACGTCTATAGGGATGTGAGCAGCCACAGCTTAGTAAGTTAGGATAGAAGACTTAAAACTATACCATAAACATAACAAGGTTTTCAATCAACTTATTAGGTGCAATGCCATCGCACAACGTTATCCGGCCCGTCGTGAAATCAGAGAAATTGCGTCCGCTCTAATCTGAGTTGAGGAGTTGCCATTAATGCAACAGCTCACGACCAAACCCAAGCTTATGCAATGGAGACCTCGCTCCTCCCGCGACTACCTTCGAACCATTGACTTTACCCTCGCCGCAACCTCCTCACCTGTTACTTAGTTTGACTAAGGATGAAGAAGGGACCATTATGCAATCTTGTGCTATTCTTTTCGAAGGGGTCGGTATTTAGCCAGAGAATCCTAAGTTCCCCTAATAGGTTGTCATGTAGGTCCGATTATGATTATAGTTCGTATATTTGATTAGGTCCAGTTTAGAGTGATCAATCATTTTATACAAACCATATAATACAAGCCAGGACAACAGACAGAATCATAGCATCACTCATAATCAAGCACATGCACATATTCAACTATCTAACAAGCATAACCAAGCATAATCTTAAGCCTCCAAAATACAACAACGTATTAATCCCAACTTACTTCGACTCCTCGCTCATTCACTCGAGGTCTGACTTGCTCGGGCCATCGTCGATCATCCCTATAACACAAACGTGATTTCAGTTTTTCATATAACTATTATAGGTTCATTTTATCCTACAACACTTATTGTTATGTTTTGTTTAGGGTTTAATTTGCCTAATTATCTGGGTCTTAAGTCTTTTACAATTATTCTAGGTTTGGGGTTAGGTTCGAGTTCGGTTTTCGGATCGATTTCTAAATTAGGTTTTAGTTCGATTTCTAAGTATTATTTTATACTCAAACCCTAGAAATTCGTTTCAACACATAATGTGAAATTAATCACATTACTTCCCAATCTCTTAAATACCATCATTACCTCTAATTAATATTTTATTCTACCCGATACACTTAAATCCTTATTAGTGTACCGAATTTACTCCTGATGTGAGAAATTTTTACATCTTTCATATAATTACATAAATTTAAGTTTTCTATCAGTTTTATTATATATCCCTATTATTTATATAATATCAATTTTTATCCTAATATTTTCTATTTATTATATTTCCAATAATTCTGTATTATGTACTATTACTTATTATGTACATAATACACATCTAATATTTTTATCACTCTAATTACTATCTCCCAACATTAATTATCATTTCAAAATATATAAATTCATCCTAAATCATATTTTACAGCTAATTACCCTAATTTACAAAATTAACTTAAAATGTACTATTTTTCCATATTATTTATTTACTACATAATTAACCTAATAATTACATCTAACACCCTAAATGCTATAAGTATCATACTCTGTCAGATTTCAATATCCTAAAACATATACTTATTCACTAAAGCAATAACTAACTATTTAATTACTTTATTAACCCTAAAGTACCCATTTTATGCCTCATTTTAAGGTCTAAAAATTATCTAAAAGTTTTGAAAATTAATTTTTGAAAATAGGCTTTATAGCACTGTTCTATATCATCTAAGTAGTCTATACAAAAATTTTAAGTTCAAAACTATACTCCTAAGGTCATTTATTTCTAAATCGAAACATGCTCGGTTTTGCATAATTTCTTAGGGACCTTATATCACGAGACATATTTTCATCAAAATAATATTTTTCCTAAAAACTAAATACAAAAATATTACAGAATAACAAACTTCATAATTTTCTAAGAATATTTACTATTTTTAACAAAATTACATAAAATCGAGCTAGAAATCGAACTCACCGATCTAGGTGTCTCTGGCCACCGCCGGCCGCCGTGGCCTTGTCGACGGTTTGGGCACTACCACCACTATGTGGTGGTGGCAGCTGTCCACTCCCAACTACTCGTCTAGTGTGGGTTCTCTTTAAAGGCTCTAATTGCATAGTTTTTCCTTCTTCTTTTTTAACCCTAATTTTTCTCTCAATTTTCGCCTCTCCCTAATTTTCTCTAATTTCCAACTATCCAAATGAGTTTTTGAATTTTTCTTGCTATTTATAGAGCTTTAGGGAAATTATTGTGCATTAAATTGGATAAGACATTGTCTAAATCCCTTAATTTTTTGCTTTTGAGTTGCCCTAATTTAATTGGCTGATTTTTTTCTTATTTTTCCCAGCTGCCACGACCCAATTCTAGATCATTCCTTATTTTTCCTGATTTTTCCTTAATTAATTATGAATTTTCTTTAAGTATTTAGTATTATTTTAGTACATTTCACTTATTTTAAGTAATTATGCATATTTATACCTACATGTAAATTCATATATAATACAAATAAATATTCTTAAATATTATTTAGGTCATGTTATAATTTTTAGTATACATATAATTTATCTTTAGCGATTCGTTAATTATCGGAATGCATTTTACTCATTTTCAATAAATAACAAGTTATATATTTAAAATTTGAAATTTTTATAGTCTTTTATTTTATTACTTATTTTCTTAAAATTCAAACTTATGAGATCATTTTTATTAATATTTCTAACTTTACTTATAATTTAGGTTTGATCGGATCTTTTAGCCGATCGAAACCTTAAGTGACTGGTTGTGAGGCTTACAGAGATCATATTTAGTATAGAAATCACTAAGACATAGGCATTTTAAGCACTATTCATTTTTCAATTGTTTTTGCAATTTTATTGTAGTACATAAATTAGTTCTAATTTTATTAACATATGATACTAATTCTCTGTATGACAAATTATAATAGGGAATTTCGCCATTATTCTCTTCTCTAAGGTTTTTTCTAACTTGTTCACCTATTAATTTTGATAAACGAGTTAAGAATTTTTCCTTCCAAAAGGACTTACTACAATCATTCCTAAGGAACACTCTTTAAAATAAAATGTCTTCATATTGCTTAAATTCTCCTAAATATTTGCATTTCATATTGGACAACAAATCTAAGGTTTTATTCCTAATATGTAAAGGATCACCAATGAAATGTTGACTTATTAAAAATATCAGAGTATTGATGATATCTTAAATTAGTTCATCATTATCATCTAAAATTCTTTTTCCATTTTCATCAATTTTGAATGAGATTAAAATATTAATTCGTTATTCCTCAATGAGATAGTTATCATACCAACCTTTTAATTGTCCAGTAAAACTAGATATTAAAAGGAGTGCTACTTGATGGTTAGTAACATTTGGACCAATTTTATTAGTATTGAAAAACATTATCATCTAGTTAAGGATATTGAGAATTTTTTGTTCTGAGCGTCCATCAATATTCCATTCATAAGTGGTTTATACAAAATACTTATTCTAATAATTATCGTTCTTTTCTTCAATCAGTATATCAGGAGGTGTTACTCTCTGATAATACAATTTTTAAGGTTCTTTTCAATTAATTTTATTAATCTCATCATTTGATTCATTAACATTTAATTAAAGAAACAATGGACATTATATCATTTATTGATTCATTATCAATTTCATTTAAAACATTAATTTTTTCTAAAGGTATATCATCAATGACAATACTCTTCTTGATTAGAGTTAGTATGTCCATATTCAAAAAATTAATTGGTTTTGAAAATAAAGTCTCTTCTTTTACCATTTTATTTTTCAATATTATTTTTCTATCATTTAAAGCTTTTAAAAATTCAATGTTAGGATTTTTTAGCATTTTAAACGATTTAAACAAAAGTGTATTTTTATTGGTTTTATTAACCAAAGTTTTTTCATTGATTTTATTTATCTTATTATTGATAGTATCTTATTATTGATAATATCTTCCATTATATTTAATTTTTTTCCTATTATATATGAATATTGGTTAGTAAAATTATTTTAATTTATTATTTTCTTAATCCCTGAGCCTTCTTCTTTTATGGCATTTTTGAAAGGCGTAAAAGTTATTTCAGTATTTTTATAAGTAGTTTTTATATTACCAAGTGGAGGATGGTTTGATTCCATTATTTGACCATCCTTCAATTGCCATTAAAAACATTCATTTATTACATTTATTTCTTTTGATTCAAAGAATATTCTTCAAACCATTCAAATAAATATATCTGAGCACCAATTTCATTTATAAAATTATAATATTTATCTTTTATTTGCTACTTAACATTATTGAATGTTTCAAAATACTATTTCCTATTTTTTTTTTTTCATTTTTAGGTGAATTAAACTCTTTGTTTAAAAGAATCCTATCGGGTTCGAAAGGTTTTTCTAAAACATTAAGTTTTGGGTCACCTACTTTGGAAAACAAAGGTTCTCCATGTTCTGGTTCATCAGTTGGGTGGTAAACTGGTTGAATTATACTAGATATATTATGGACAATTTCAAAAATAGATGAATTATCTTGAATATTTGGTTGTCTATTTGATTGATTATTTAGTTGAGTATTGAATTAAGAATGAAAAAGTGTAGATTATTGGAAGAGGATTTAGAAGATCTATTGATCTCCTAGAGGAAGATAATATTGACCTTATTTCTAAGGGTTTTCTAAGTTGATTAAAAGATTTCCTATTAAATTAGATGGTGACTTTACCATTGGAATGTTGAACCACATTCAATGGTTTAATATTATATATAAGTTGTTTTGGAAGTGGATTTTCTACTTTCTAATACTTAGTAAGTTAACTTGAGACCACTAAATCATATTAGGAACAGAAACATTAGTTTTGGTTAAGTCTATTTAGATAAAAATAGTTTGACCTCTTTTATCTATTTTGTATGTCTTAAAACCAAAAATAATTCTCATTGATTTGAAATAGATTTTATATATTACAACTATTAGTATTGATCCTTTTATCATTTGGTAATTATGGGTTTTGATTTGAAAGATTAAAGAACTCATTATCGTCTTGTCTCTAAAAGTAAAAATAATATTTGAATAACATTCAAATATTATCGATCAACTACTAAGATTAGTTTCTATCGTCACATGTACTGAGCCAATTTCATGGTGCCTAATTTTGTTCATTTATTGAAATTAATTGTGGAGTTGAAATATATATATATATATATATATATATCCAGCAACACTCGAACATTATTCAATCGCTCTGTGAATCACATCGAATGCCTTTATATATCCTATTTCGCCAGTTCAAATCTGTTGAGCCATATTTTTATTACCATTCGAAAATACAATGTAAATTGCTGTTACTGTTCTCCATTTCTTTGTCTAGTCCACCCCACCTCTCTTTTATCTCGATCATCTCTAAATAATCACAATTCACAAACTGGCTGACACCATGCCCTAATAAAGGACTCCGCTAGGTCAATAGCCTTAACAATAATAAAAGACAAACAAAAACAAAACCCCCTCGACTGGAATCAAACTGGAATGTTGTCCGGACTTAAAACCAGAAGTAACCCTGTATTTGCTAAGAACGCGGGCATAATTACACTGACCAGTCTTCCCAAAGAACATGTTCCAATATTTAGGACAACTAGGATCTAGTTCATGAGATTGTGAATCAAAAACAGTATCAGCTCCTCCACAGATCAGGTATAAATATATCAAACCCATTTGAGAGCATGATAGAGCAAGATGTGCTACTATACATGTTTCATGCAACAAAGTAGATACAACAGACTAAATTTGAAGGTAGAAAGGCGATTCGTGTCACTGATTTTTTTTTTTTTTCTTTTATAACCTATAAATGTCTGTACAATAGGTAGCAGTCTCTTCCGTATTGGGGTGTGGCTCATTGATCTAAACTACGGCAAAGCAGATATTTTTTTTCAACAAAAATTCGTCGAATCCTGGTATCTTCTTTTGGAGTCAATGTCTGCTGTACGACGTAGTAGGGAGGTTCTGTAAAGCAGAATCTATCTACGACCGGTGTGCCATTTTCCTATATGTATACATCCGTCAGTCAATGTTTTTGGTGTGAAAGATAATCCGATCTATGTTTCAAGTAAAATTTTGGAGCGTCAGTCTTTCTCCAAGTTTCATCGGATGCCCCAACTCCTGCAGTATATATATACAGCAATCTAAAAACTGAAAATTCAAAGAAAGAGTTATCTATAGTTATATTTCAACCAGTAAATACCTCATGCTAAATCTAGGACCATTTTTGGCAGCAGAATTGTCGTTTTCACATTGGGTGTCGTTTGCTTCGATGATGGGCCTTTCTTTCACCGGATGTATCACCTGAGAGAAGAATATAATAAGTGGGCACCTAAGAGAGAAGTGCTTACAATGGGAATGATTGTCCAACCAAACATGCAACCTCACCTCATACTTTTCTGGGAAAGAGCAGAGCCGATTCTCTTTTGAGCCCTAAAAAGCAAATAATTTAATAAAGTAACTATAAGGTAACTAAAATAGGTTGGGGGGGGGGGGGGTGGGCGCGCAGGGGTTGTGTTGGCAGCGGCGGTAATATTTAAGCTTCAAGATTAAAGGTACAAGAACCTTCATGGACCAAGAAGACTTGGGGGTCTTTGGAGGAGCATTAGATCCATTATTGGGCTGCAATCCAGAAGCCAGGGAGAGCTAGCCACGAAAAACAAATAGAAATCCTTTTGTCAATATAGACAGGAATTTACGCATTAAATTCAAAGCAATAAACACTCCATGTCTATGCAGTGTACCTTGTTAAAAAGTTCCGTTGGTGGATTATGAACCCGTCTTTCTGTCTGAAAGTTGAATTCCTACAGAAATTTAGAAGAAGGTTCATATGCATAGCAGACAATATGGAGAACCAGACATAACAAGCAAAGACTAACTACCACTGGTACAGTAGTTTCCCGCTTCTTGTTCCTGAAAATCCCAAGATCTCCTTTGCTTGAAAATATCTGCAGAATATCATATAAGTTCATCAAATGTTATTAGAAACATCCCAGCAAATAGTGTCATTAAATTTACCATTTTGTTGAGTGGATGAGCTTTGAAATTGGACACTGGTTCAGCTGCATCGTTCCTTGCAATACCAGCAGCTGCTGCTCTGAAAGACATAAATTAGTACCACCCATATCAGCAGCTAGCAATACCAAATTTAGCTATGATGTGCATAGAAATAAAAACTAAGTGCCTACTACAAACTTAAACTTTGCTGTATAAAGGTTGTGACTTGCTTGAATTTCCTGTGAAGTTAGACATCATACACTACCACATCTAAAGTTTATATATTACAAGTTCCGCATGATTAGTTAGGTTAATGTGTTGGCCCACATGAGATTAGAAATTTGAAGTAAACAAATTATTTAAACATCTGCAAGCTTAAGTTTTGAAACAAATTGGCTATTGTGCATTTTGACCTAAACATCATCTGTACTGAAGCTACAAGCTTAAAATTTGCTCCCAAATTCATCTGAAGTTAGATATCCTGCACTATAGTACCTGAACTTTATATTTAACAAATTCCACATAATCAGTTATTATGTTGACCCACACAAGATTAGGCACTTGTAAGTACTGAAAGCAGAAACTGCTTGTAAATCTGTAATCTTAAATTCTGAAACAAAATTGCTGCTCTGCATATCCACTTTCACATCATCTACAACTCTTGCTAGCTTGTGGAAATGATGATAAGGTCAATAAAAAATGGCTACTTAAGTATACACTAGAAGCAATCAACACTTACCTAAAGCTTATAAGCAGACTCTGTTAAGCATCACCTTAAATAATTTTAAGTTAAAAAGGCACCCACCATCACCCCCACCACAGCCTCTTACTCAGAGCAAATCTCTTAACTGAAGTGAAGAGCCCAGAGAAGCTTAAACTATAGTGTTTTCAAATGATCAAACATAAACTGATACAACAGACATCTAATCCCACAGTCATGTTAAAAGTTACGTGTGTAAAAGTTCTCCTGGCACACCTGTTTCCACTTTCTGCAGCTGAAGTGCTACATTGATCTTGCATTCCCTACAAGAAAAAGATTAAACCATCAATATACAAGCCTAAAAAACATAAAGCAAGAATATGCCACAGATAAGGAACACAGGGCAGGAAGGTGACACAACATAATGTTCTGAACTAAATATTGCACTCCTTATGCAGGATATTGATTGACTACCTTCTCAGAGTCATCCCCATGAGTTGAAGATGATGGAGCAGTAGCACCATGCTGCATAGCTCTTTTTGAAGTTTTCAAGTGGAACACCTGCAAATAAATGCCATGGACTCATAAATGGTGTAATTTACAGTATACATTGTCATTAAGATGAACGGAAGCATCAAGCAATGAACCAGACAGAAGAGTGCTTTCACCACTCACCTGAAATTCCGGCATTCTAGGAGTGCTCTTTTTGGGGAGTGGCAATGAAGGAGCTTCAAGAATCTGCAAGTTCAAGGAATATGTATAAGATGATGATAAGACAGGAGCAACCAACTATTTAAAAACTTATCCCATCATGTATACAGACTTTTCTGTTAAGAGGACGTGCTTTAAATCTTCGTACAGACACAGTGGAAGGTTCCACTTCTGTCACATTCTTGGGCCTGCATTACACACATTATTTTAGATCTGCACACATGCAACAAGACAGTCAGAAAAGAATCATGATAAGAGACAATTTATTTACCGCATTCTTTGCGCCCTATGAGCAGTTTCAAGATCAAATTCCCTCGGAATTGTTAGCCTGAGCCTCCCATTGGAGTTCTCAACATTTCCATCCTGCAAAACAAACCATCCATACATAACACTACAAACTCATCATTAATTTTGATTTGAAGGTGCACGACAGCATTACTCATTTTCTTTCTGGATATTAAAAGCACTGGCAAATCAAAATAGTGACAATTATCCAGTTGCCTACTTTGGAGTGCTTGAAATAATTTTTCTTTCTTTTTTTGCGATAAGCAGTGCTGAAATAATATCTTAACATGCACGGCTAAGCTCAGCTCATATAGGAGCCCTTCATGCAAGTAACAACTTTACATTGGCATATACTGCAGTGTGATTTCAAGGATAGGAAATCAAGTACCTTTCTAGATGCTTTGTGGATCAAATTAATTGGCTTTGTCTCAACAGCCTACAAGAAAAACCATACATATTTTAGCCCTTAAGTGCAAAATGGAAGAGCATAAACATCATGCTTTAACTTTCTACTGCAGTAATCTCCTCAGCTAATTTTTGCCAACTCTAATGACAAATCAAATCAATAAGCACTCTGTTGACCTTGCATAAATGACCTCTCTCCAATTTCTGCCGCTTGGCAGCTTGACTCTCAGCACCAGAAGTACTAGTTATGTTTCTCCCACTAGAATGACCCAGTAGCATCTGAAATCTATGAAGCATGAAGAAGATTATTTACAAGGATGAAAGTATGGAACAAAGGAGTCTTTAACTCCGTATCTTGTAACATAATCATCAATTCCAAAGCACATGCATGCATTTTTATGTTTGCATATGTGTAGTGCAGTAAGCAGGGAGAAATGAGGCCAAAAAGATTGCTACATAAGGAGCTAAGCATTAAAGGTGGTTCAGATAAATTAAACACAGTAGTTTCAAAAAGATTCTTCATTTGCCAATCAAAAACAAAGCTAGGAAATAATAAACAAAACAATTAGTTAAACTGGAGTTTCACTCATCACCACCATCCCCAAAAATGAAATTGCACTTGTGGATATTACCTCGAGCTGGATCCTTGGGAAGGGATATTTTGCTTGGCCAACTGACTTGCTGTAGGTTTCATTAGAGTGGAACTTCTTGGAAGAGAAGGCTTAGTGGATTTTGCTTTAGCTTTCAATTTGTCAAAGGCTTTGTGGTCATAACACCCTGACTCACCCAACGAATGAAAATCAGACAGTCATCAATGCAAAGATGTATTACTGCTCGAATAAAAACCTACATGTGCAGAAACCAAAACATCCAAAAGACCTAGGACAACTATATATCCAATAGTTCGTTTAGCACATCTTGTAATACCTTTAGAAAACTGTCCAATCTGATTAGAAATAATTCCATTCAGATGATTGGTGAATATTCCTTTTGCCAATCCATGGTAATCTAGAAGACAGCAACAAGTATTGTTAATGCAGATATCATGCAAACAAGCAAGAGTTAACCATCATCCCTTTTTTCATCTCAAAGAGGGAAAAAAAAAAAGGGCCATCAAATTGATATATAGCAATCATTGCATTGCTGAACACATTATGGTACCAGGACGAATACATTATTCTAGCTCCTTCAGTCTCCCACAAATACACACTCCCCAGGAAAAACACCATCACGAGCCATGATGAAATGGAGCAGTGCATAAAATCTATATAACATACCCCTGCTACCGGGATGAACAGCTTCTTCTTCCACAGGATTTGAACATGACTCGGTGAGGGCATTAGCTGTACTCTCCATATATTTAGTCTTGGGAGAAACGTTAACATTTGCCAATGATACATCCTCTCTCAACACCAATTTCACCACAAAAGCTGATGTTGGATTAAAAAAAATAATAAGAAACTATATCAAGTCTTCGCCAAGCTGCAATTTTTGAATCATACGTTAACACAGTAACACCATGATTCCCATACCAACTTCTAATTACCGCGGTGATACTAAAACATTGTAAATTAGATTGCATCAATCATTAAAATATGTATGGAAAACATCTTCCACGAAGCAGATGCGTCTTCCTTTTTTGACATTTTTACACCACAAACCTCACTCCTTCAGCAGGAAGGGGGAAAAAAAAAAAAAAAAAAAAACCTTACACGGAACAAGGGAGCAGGATCGCTCATTCAAAAGGAAGCAATTTGCTGCTACTGCACAAAATTTATTCAACTGTTTGACAAAAGCAGATAGCAAGCGGATTCTGTGCTCGGAGATAGCCAGTCATTTAAACATGTTTAATAGAAAGATGACTCCTTGATTATTGCATTTCAAATATTCACCAATTTAGAAGACGCAAAACCCTAATCATACAATAAATTTACACTGGAAAAAGGAAAAAATCGAAACATTAAATCTTAGCGAATTTAAATCCAATTGGGAAACTTAACCAAGTAATCATTCATAAAAACTCAAAATTTCTTTCATTGTCAAATTCCCAACAGTACAAAAAAGAAAAAAAGGATTAACTTTTCTTCGAATAAGTGAAAAAGAAGTAGAAATTTATCTCCGGAATGACGACGATTGATGATATGTTAAACTAGCATTACTTACGAGAAGGAGGATAACTCTGTGCAGTGGAGAACCAAGTTTCGGCTTCATGCGCTTCCACAGGACTCTCGTCGCGCGTGAACTCGAAGTACTTTGGTGCATCATACTCGTAATCAAGATCGAATTCGTGCACTACGAATACTTCTTCAACCTCCATTTCCGTGGCTCCTTCTTCCTCCTCCATTCTCTCTTTTTCTCTCTCTAAAAAGATTGCTACTCTCTCTCTCTCTCTCTCTCTCTCTATGTGGATGAAAGAGAGTGGATTATTTTGATAGAGATTGTGGGGATAAATGCAGAAGTAAAACCCTAAAATCTGGAAATGCGGGCTGCTTCGTTTTAGTGATTTTTGCAGTAAAGGAAGAAAGACAACAGAAATGACCAGACAACGACTTTCCGATCATTAAGAGCA
The DNA here is from genome assembly GCA_024138015.1 of Lumnitzera littorea. Lineage (NCBI taxonomy): Eukaryota > Viridiplantae > Streptophyta > Magnoliopsida > Myrtales > Combretaceae > Lumnitzera > Lumnitzera littorea. The sequence continues at coordinate 15,405,905 of JAMXBB010000008.1, forward strand.
AATTTCCAAGTTCATTTTGTAGTATTTCTTTCTTTAATTAATTTACATAAAATATATTTATTCTTTTCAGTAATATCATACTTTTTAATTATACGATTCTATTTTATGTCCATATCGGTAATCCAAAACATAGGAACAGAAATGAATCATTTAGTTTTAAGAGTTACAATATGATATAAGGGAGTTATAAATTAAAAATAAAAAATTTTATAATTTATAAATTTTTATAAAATAACACTAACAATATAACATTATTGTAATATTAATCAATATAACTTTCTACAAAAAGTTAATAAATTACTTTTTCTCTCATTCTTTCTTCTTAATTAATTTTTTTTTAATTTTTTTATTTATAAAACCTATCAACATATTATCTAAATAACATATTAAACTATTTTAATAAAATAAACATTATAAATTAAGTTTTCATAAATTAATAATTTATATCAATTAACGTTATGTTAATACTATTTTATTAGTATTATCGTAGAATCCTATATTAAGATTGATACAATTTTTGTGACAACTTAATATCAGTTTTTATAATTATGCAATGTATTAATTTTTATCTAATTCTATTTTCATTCCTCCTATATTTGATTTTCTTTTTTAAACGAATAAAATGAAAAAACAATATCTTGTTCTCAAAAGCGTACAGGACCTAGGTGTTGTAACGGATCCAAAATTTGAACTGTGTGGGACCCGGGAACTCGGAAACCAAAAACACCCCTATCCTTAATCCGAAATAACGACAGTTCACTTCGTCGGCGATTTGAAATTCTACAACGTAATGGAGAGCAAAAGGGTAAAAACATCCAGATGTATCGATCTGTGCGGAATTAAGTCTAATCCGTCCTTGTCTGTACAGAGAGGGGCAGTAATATCGGGGTTTGAGCGGGAATTGGGGTGGTGTCGAGGTAGGCGGTATAGGCGGTATGAAATTACGATAGTTTCCGAAAATGCCCTTGGAGTTATCACGGAATTACGGGACTGTCCCTTACCGTTTTATTAGTTTGTCTCGAGTGCGATAATGGGGCCCGCCTGTACAAAATTCAAATCCGAGTGATTTGGGCAAAATCGGAAATTCAGATTGATCGGGGAGAGTGAGACAGAGGTACAGTTTAGTTTTCAGGGGGATCCTATGGGAATCGTAGGACGATGGGTCCTCCTGAATAGCCCAAAAAGCCCATAAATAGAAGGGTACGCATTGTGAAAGGAAGTGTGGTCTCATTAGGGCTAGAAAAAAAAAAAAAAAAATAGTCGGTTAATCAATTTGAAAAATTAGTATTTTCATAAATCGTTTAGTTTAAGATTCAATTTAATTGTATATAAATAATTAGCTATTTGATTTAGAAAAGTGAATCGAATTATACTTTTTAAAATAAAATCGAACTATTTAGTTAAATAAAAAAATCCATATAATTATTTTATATTTTTTCTATCAATCTTCATAAATTTCATCAAAATTTCATATATTACTATTTTTTATCATAATTTTGTGTCAATTATTAAAATTAAGTTAAATAAATTTAATTTAAAATTTCATATTTATTGGAGATAAAAATGTTTAATAAAAATTTGATACAAATGATTTGAATTATGGATCGAACTAAACCGAACCGAAATTAACCCGTTTTAATTAAATTTAAAAAATTTATAAACCAAACCGTATGATTAGGTTTGACTTTAAAAAAAAAAACCGAATCGTTATATTAGGTTCAGTTTGATAATAAGGGCAAACCATACTATACCGAACTAAACCGAATCGTACCTACCTTACTCAATATTAGTATAACTATATTCAAAATGAATTCTCTAAAATTAATAAAGATAATTGTAGTTCGATTTGATTCAGTTTAGGAATCAAATTAAATTAAATTGTATTTTAAATAGTTCAATTTAAATTTTTAATAAATTGAATCGCTTTAAATAGTTTAAGACTTTGAATGGAACCATTTTAAATGTAGTCCATTTCAGTTTGGTTCGATTTAAGCTATTTTAGAAAGCATTTCATTCTAATTAATAATTACAATCTCTAAGTTGAGGAAAATTAAACAAAAATTAAAGTCATATAACATCATATCATGGTGTTGTTGTATCTTCCATAATAATGTAGGCATGTGAATTTATTTAAGAGTTTAGAGACAACGGTAGAAGAAAATGAGCCAATTGTAGAGATTAAGAGTAAAATAAGAGACAACGAAAAAGAATTGATAAACAAGATTATGCTGAAATGTCAATAAAGCTTAAAACTAAAAAACTATTATTTTCATCTTTTAATATAAAGTAGTGCAATTTAAGTTCAAGTAGTTCGATTTGGTTCAACTCCTCAAATCGAACTGTAAACCATTTGAATACTTGCTAAACCAAACTATAAATTGAACTGAAATATAAAATAACTACATTTTGCTATTTAATTCAATTTTTTGTTCAATTTAGTTTGATCTTATAAATTGCCCTAAAGGTAAGATATTTATATTACATATTAGAGGGAAGGAAAAGAAAGAATCAAATGCAATGGAATTAGGGAGAATTCGATTCTTTCCCATTATTTAGTCAAAAGGAAAATGAAGATGGAATAGAATTAGGATGAGAACATTTTCATGGACCTCACTAGAAAATTTGTTCTCTCCTAAAATGGAGAAACAGTACAAGAAATTCAGAAAAGATTATTCAATTGTCCATTTTACCTTCATAAGTATTTTAGTAATTTAATGCTATATCACTTTTTTCTCCTCTTAATAATTAACTTTTCCTTTCTTTTAATTCTCTCCTCTAAACAAACATATATAAAAGACTCATGTACCTCAATTTTGCTCCTCCTCTCAATTCTTTCCTCTCACTTTCCTTAATTATTTCCCTCTTTCCAAAAGATAGTGTATAGAGATATAAGGAAATGGATGCTAACAAATTTATATCTCAAGGTTCATTCATTAATGGCTAAGGATGAGTAGATATCATAGGCTATTCCCCATGCTCATTTTTTACTTTTTATACTTGTATATAAAGGTTCATTATATGTAAGTTCACGACCCAGTCCAATCCTAAGAATGTTTTGAAAGTGTCCAATCCTTAATAGGTGGGGTTGTTAAATCAAGTTAGGTGAAAATTGTATATTAGTCATTAGGTTAAAATAATCTCAATCGTTATCAATGAAGATCTCTTCTATATAAGGGGATACTTTTAACATAAAGCAATTTTAAACCAAACTATTAATACAAGAGGACAAATGATGTGAGCCTCATAAAGTCACATATCGAATTTCAAGAGTCTTTAGTCTTACATATTAGATTTCAAGCAAATCATTTAGGGCGTACGTAAAAGTTAACCAATTATGGTAATACTTCATATATAAGTCATAGGAATTAGACAATTACACATCATGAGTTCGGAATATTGAAACATAATAAAATAATAGAATTATATCTAAAAATAGATAATTTTTACTAAATTATATTATATTATAATTTACCTTATGTAAATGTGTAAACTAAGTAACAGAAAATAACTAAACTTTAGAGATAAATTATTTAAATAGTAAAAATTTAAAACACTATAAAATAATATATAAAAATAGTATATGTACCCCAAGTATAATTATTATATATTTATATACTCGAAAATTCTTAAAATACTCTAATATAAGTATAATTAACCAAATAATTAGGGAAAAATTATAAAAAATTGCTAAAGAATCATAAGACTATTGGAATCATCTTGATATAGGTGTAGGAAGGTTGTTGGACAGCTGTTGGTGAACTGAGTTCACCTTATGACACTTAGCAACATGAAAAACTAAGGATTTAAGCTTAAGCGAAGAGAGAAAATGCCATTTTGCAATCTACAACCTTGGATTTATCACCGTCTCTCTCAAGAATGTTATTTAGTCCCGTAGAAACTTAGAAAAGTTATAAGAGCAAGAAAACAAAGAAGAGAAAAATTCTTAGAAAAATTAGAAGTAATACTGCATAAACCAAATAATTCAATAAAACCCAAGTGCAAAGGCTACTTGAGCACAAACCACCACTACCACCTAATAGTAGAGGCAATGGCAAGGAGGGCCAATAGGGTAGTGGTTAGTGTTTGTAATCGGAAGCCTAATTTTCTAGTAAGTTAATTTTGTGTCCGATTTACCTTAAGATTATAAAAATATTAATTTAGCTAAAAAAATTATAGCAAAATTTATTTTCACATAATTTTATATATAGCTTCAAAGAAAAATATAAGATCGAAAAGTGTTTAAGTAAATATAGTACTTTCTTGAGAAATCGAGCAAAATCGATCTATTTTGGAAGTCGATTTCAATGACCCTATTAACGTAGTTTCAACACCAAAATTTTTCTAGAAAGTCCTTATATCATATGTGAATTTTGTATGAAGAGTTGTTGGACAAAAAGAATTTCTATAAATTTTAGAGATTTTTAAGCCTTTAAATTAAGCGAAAAATGTCATTTTCTTGAAGATATTGTGTATGGAGCTTGATGAAACCTTTCGTGTCAGATTCTAAGGTTTACTTGGACCACATTCTACTTTGAAGATTAATTTGAAGTTGCGTAGTTTGAGTTGGAGTTATGATATGGGCAAGTTGGTGAATATGGCCTTAATGCATTAATGAGATAAATATGAGCTATTGAAAATTTGAGTAGTATGGTGTTATTTGGCAAGATGAATTTGATATATGAACATGATTTAACATATTTATAATTTGGAATATGATGTTAGGATAAGTTGTTTTGATTAAACTTGTAAAATGACCCATTTAGAGAGTTCTTTAGAATGTTTGTTTGTTAAAACTGGGTTAATCCCAGGTTTAGAGATTTAATTAGAAAACTACTTGATATAAAATATTTGGATAATATAGCATTTGCAAGATAATTACAGAATTTATAATTAATAAGGATATTTTCAAATACTTCCTCAAAGAGTTCCTAATTAATAAGGATATTTTCAAATACTTTTTCAAAGAGTTCTAGAATAAAATTTATGTTAACACTATTGATCAGATACTTGTTCATAAGGTTCTAGGGAAAAAACTATATTTAGTGTTCAGAACCTTGTTCAAAGACATTAGTGATAAGTTAAAACTTAATCCAAAACTTAGTAAACCTATCTGAACTATAAGTAAGACATTAAAAAGTAATTATATATGTTAAGCCTGGTTTTTCACCTCTTGGTTCTTTTTATAAAATATGCTTTCTTTAAATCGATCAGTATTAAACCTTACTCGTTTAATATCGATCATTAATTAAGGTTTAAAGAAAACCATTTCTTTTTGTTTTGAAAAACAATTTTGGAGTCACCACCTTACTAAAGTTGAGAAAAATAGTTAAGTTATAATCAATTAGGTGGATTGATTATAACTTAGCCACAAATCTAACGAGAAAAATCGATTTTTTAAAACTAAAGTTTTAAATTCGGGGGTTAGGAATTTTAAACCCTTACAAGTATCATTGACTTTCCAAAATTAGAATTAAACCTAAAAATTACCTTTAAATTTTGAAAGACAAAACTTAGTTATTGGTTATTATAATTGGATAAAATAATCTAAACTAAAAAAAAAAAAGGAAATTAGATTTTTTTTTTATCATCGCCTTGTAGGTATCTACATACCCGCTATTCGAGATCAGATGTATGTAGTTCTTTTTTATGTAAACTTTAGTAGATTAAGTTGATTTTAGTTTCTAAAACAGCCGGGTTTACGTTTTTACCCATTTTGATTTATTTAAAAAAATTTCCTAAAGGACATTAAATTGGCTTTTATTTTTGGAAATTCTAAATGATCCTAATTTGAAAAATAGTTGATTTACTTTTATTTTATTTTTGACAAATCAATTTTTAAGTGACAAAAAGAAATAATAATCTTTATTCTTGCTATTTACTTATTTATTTTTATCATTTTATTTTACATTTTATTTTTATTGAACAAAAAATAAGCGGCTAATTAAACTACCTTTCTTTTACTATTTTCTTTCCTTTTTTTTTTATTTTCTTCCTTTCTTCTTCTTCTTTTTTTTTTTTTACATTTACAATTATAAAGAAAAAAAAATAAAAATCAAACAACAACTAAATAAAATAAAAAGAATAAAAAAAGGTAAAATAAAATAAAATAAAAGCTTCAGATGTAGTGGGCACACAAGTCAGACCTAGAGCAGACTTTGGATCGAATTCAGGTCAGGCTTTGGATCTGGGTAGGTTTCCAATCGAAGAAGAATAAAGTAGTCACCTAGAGGGGGTCACGAGTGTGATCGAGGGGTGGACAACTGCTTCAACTAATCATGGGCGTGACACGAGGGTAAATGGCCATTGTCTTCAACTAATCACGGGCATGATACGAGGGTAGAAGGTAGCTGTCTTTAACTGCTCATGGCCGTGACTGGGGGTACAGTGGTTAGGGCTCAGCAATGGAAGGTGCTAACAACCACGATGATGATCGAAATGGGTTGCGCTTGATTGCTGGTGGTTAGGAGGATCTAGTTGTAGTGGTGGTATGAATCAATTAGGGGCTTGAGGGAGAAAAAACGAAGAGAGAGAGAGTGCCATGGGTGTAGAGAGAGAAAGAGTAATCGAAGAAGAGAGAGAGAGAGAACTTTTAAGTTTTCTACAGCTTGTGAATTGTTTGTGGATGATTGTGTGTGTTTGTATAAGCTTGTCCAATACCCTTTTATACCCAAATCGATCTAAAGAATGCCTAGAAAATAGGTTTTTTTTTTTCTGATTTTTAGAGCTCAAATTGAATGCTCCTTTAACTGCATTTGGATGTATTAATGGGTTCAATTCACAGTAGGCTATGCAAAGGATGAATTCACACCATTAATTGGTGTATTTTAACAAGGAAAAAGAACGAAATCAAAGGCAAAGTATAAGGGTCGGGCTGCTCTTGAGAAGGAAAAATGAGGAAAATTTAGGGGGAAATGAGGGAAAAGAGGAGGAAAAAAGAGAGAAAGTACTGACGTAGCGTCACATCAGCTATGCTGACCACTCCCAACTTACCACGTATCATCACATGACAATGGCAGCTAACGTGGCACGCCACGTCAACAAGACCGCCCAACTCGATGCTGCCACATGTCAGGATACATGACGTAATCAGATCTTAACACATGACAATGTGTTAGTTAACAAAAAATAAAAAGGCCTCCTTACTTTTGCCAAGATTCGAACCCCTAACCTCGTACTTAATACTTAAACTAAGTCCATATGTTTATCTATTAGGCCGTTAGCTTGTGTCTTGTTGCACATATGGACTCAATCAGCCTAAGTTAGATTTAAATCTAAGGCTAGGTTTAATGGCCTAACTTCTAAACCAAAATTAAAATTAAAATTTATCCTAATAATATGTTATTTTTTTAAATCTTTCATTTTTTTCAACTTTTCTAATTTTTTTTGTAATTTTTCAATTTTCTAAATTTTTAAAAATTATTTTCTAAACTTTTTATTTTTTTAGGGTTTCTTCCTAAAATTTCTTCTTTTTTTTGGTGCTTTTCTTTAAAAATGATTTTTTTTTTTGCTTTTTCTTATTTATGAATTTTTTATATTTTTCTATAATTCTTCTAAATTACTTAATTTTTTTGGGTTTTCTTTAATTTCTTATTTTGTGTTTTTTTTTTCTAATTTAGGACCCTATAACTTAATCTAAAAAATAAAAAGGGAGCAAAAATTAGGTGTTTACAATATACTTTTTATATAGCAAAAATTAAAATATTTATATTGATTGTTTAAGGACTTTACGAAGGGATTGAGTACAAAAAGGAAGAATAACTAGCATCAACATCAAGTAAGTTGGGATTGAAGCTTAATGGTGTGATGGAGTATTATATCAGGATACTTGGATAATTAAGAGTGCTTATTTATGATTGTAGCTAAATTGTTTACGTGTATACTATGTATGTGTTTGTTGTTATTAGGTGATTTTGGATTAGGACTTTAATCCTGTAAAGAAAGAAAAGGCTACAAGGTACCATAGCTGATTCGGTACGGCCATTCTGATGACTAAGTCAGTAAGTAAATATTATAAGAGATTGAATGAGTAATGGTGAATTATTAGATACCTCTTACATATTTCTTCTTCGTATTTATAGGTAAATGTTGAATGTTTGAAACAGTAGTTAATTGTATTATTATTGGGATACGTAGGACCTATTGATCAAGTACATTCCTGAAATATAAGAAGAGTAGGCAGTTATGTAATATAACCATACCAAGTAATAACTGTTTGTGCCACTTTCCTTAAATTTAAATCAATTACAAATCTATGTTACTCGGCATTAGCTAAGAATCGAGTTAGTTCGCATGTCAACAGTCAAGTGGTTGAGTGAATGAAATTCGACTATCAATAGTTGCCCCCTAACTCCCGTGTTCAAGGATTTGACTAAGAGAGTAAATATTTTAATATTCTTTGTGGGGTTGAGTAGGAATAATTTCCCAAATGCCGACTAATGTAGGAAGTTCCTTGATTTCCGTTTAAAAGGAACAATCGCATCCTATTCAAAAAGTTGTAACTTTTCAATTTTCCCACTTATTAAAATACTAAACAGTAGCATGTATGATAGTTGTCACCCTAGCCATAATTACACCATAGGCACTATTAACTGTCAGAGCCTTGACAATTGTTGGGTTTCTATCTCAGAACACATGTTAATAATTCATGCCATCATTGGAGTAGCGCATCATTTCTATTAGAAATGTGTTGTAGTTATGAGGGTAAATCATCCACATTTAAGGAACTTTTCACAACTGAAAATAGATTTCATCTTCATTTGCATCCATAAGCTTTCGCTTGCTCTCAACATCTTGTCTTTACCTTTAAGCTCTTCAAAAAGTCCTATGACATTTGTTATAACCAAAATCAAGTATGGTTCACAACATAATTCCTTGAGTTACTCTTTTAGATTTTGAAGCAATTGAGACCATGGCTACTTCCCCCTACCGCCCCCCCCCCACCCTAACTCCCATGTCAACAGTCGAGTGGTTGAGTGAATGAAATTTGACTATCAATAGTTGCCCCTTAACTCCCATGTTCGAGGATTCAACTAAAGGAGTAAATATTTTAATATTCTTTGTGAGGTTGAGTAGGAATAATTTCCCAAATGCCTACTAATGTGGGAAGTTCCTTGATTTCCGTTTAAAAGGACCAATCGCATCCTATTCAAAAAGTCGTAACTTTTCAATTTTCCCACTTGTCAAAAGACTAAACAATAGCATGTATGATAGTTGTCACCCTAGCCATAATTACACCATAGGCACTACTAACTGTCAAAGCCTTGACAATTGTTGGGTTTCTATCTCAGAACACATGTTAATAATTCATGCTATCATTGGAGCAACGTATCATTTCTATTAGAAATGTGTTGTAGTTATGAAGGTAAATCATCCACATTTAAGGAACTTTTCAACATTGAAAACAGATTTCATCTTCATTTGCATCCATACTCTTTTGCTTGCTCTCAACATCTTGTCTTTACCTTTAAACTCTTCAAAAAGTCCTATGACATTTGTTATAGCCAAAATCAAGTATGGTTCGCAATGTAATTCCTTGAGTTGCTCTTTTAGATTTTGAAGCAATTGAGACCATGGCTACTTCCCCCCACCGCCCCCTATGCCCTACCCCCCCAAAGAAGGAGGGAGACAACATGTTCCTTAAGTAGCTCAGCTGACAATGTAATAGAGCCATGGGACAAACTTACTTGAATCAACTCTTTTGTGGCAAATACCTATTTGGAAGATAAAGAAGGAAGATCTATGGCAAAATACTTGTGTAATAATATAATTTACTTTAGTAATTCACTAGATGGAGTGGCTAGTACTACCGATAGAGTTCTTGTTTCGAAATATAACAAATATTAGCAAGACCTTCTTAAAACATAGAATCTTAGGAGGTCGAGAGAAGAAGAAAGGGTATACTTTCTAAGGGAGAGCGAGTTTCATATCTATTTAAAATATCTTAACTTTAGACTGCACTTCCCATTCTCGGCTTTTATCAAGCAGTTCTTCAACTATGTCTGAGTTGCACCGAGCTTGTTCTCACCAAACACTTATCAACTTCTTGCGGCTTTCGAGATAGATTGTGAAGAAGTTGAAGTTAGGGCTACACCTCAGTTATTTCGGTATTTCTTTATCATTAGGAGGCAACCTGATGGCTGGTACTTTGCAACTGCTAAGCATGGGTGGAAGTTCATGGACAAATTGGAGTTTAAGATCCACAAATGGCATGATAAGTTTGTGTTTATCATTTTATATGAAGAGTTAGATTTTTGGACCCAATGGATTGAACTAATATGTACCAAGGACATTGAATTGATGCCGCTACAGCAAAGAAGATTCAGGAGAGGATGAAAAACAAGATGTTCTTCTAGGACACCGAGAGAATTATTAGGCGATATGAAAATGAAGAGCTAATCTTCTTTAAGAAAAAAAGTATGTTATTGAGAGATAGCCATATAGAATAGAGCTATAAGAGGGAGGTCATTCTCATTCCTTAAGTGAAGGATAATCTAGCCTTTGAGTTTCACTCAATACAGAGCATGTAAGACCTTAGTTTCTCTATGTTTATTGTTAATATACTCATATTTTTATTGTAGACATAGATGTAATGAACATGAATCCTGCCAAGCTGTTAGCCTAAGCAAAGGCCAAAATATCAAAAGTCGATAAACGTACGGCCTCTATGGTTGCTGCTACTTAGTTAACTGTTGTTAAGAAAGTAATAAAAGAGGGAGCGATGAAACAAGTAATGGCTTAAAAGAAGGCCTCCCGTCTAACTAAGAAGCAACAAAGGAGTGAGAAACTTGGGTTTGTTGAGGCTAAACAAATTGAGACTCTTCCAATTGAAAATATTCCTTCAATTATAGAAACAAGAGAGGGTGGCTGAGAAATCGAAGTCCAAAGCAAGGCTAAAGTCACCAATCTTGATGTTGCCAAAGGGTCATTACTCCTAATGGATGTTGTGTTGAGTACAAACAAAAAAAGTGGGAAGGAAGTCATTAGCTAACCTCCTGCTGAGAGATTTAAGGAAATGGATGAAAGGGTGAATGAAGTAATGTGGAACAATGCTCTCGACATCAGTAGTGTCAAATTCGTCCTTAACACTGGGGTTGATGAGTACTTCGTTTCATGTTGGAGCCATAACATCCTACATACCGATTCGGCTTTGGGCGACAAGATAAAATTCTTAACCTTGATGGAAGGTGTTATTCTTCTTAAGCATAAAGAGATTGTGAAAAAATATGTCGATAGGGTTAGCAGTTGTAATAAGGCGCACATTACAGCTAAAATGTATGATGTAAGTATCAATTGAATCCATTCAATTATTAGTCATGCTATTTGCTAACAATCCTGTTTGTTTATAGATTAGTAGCCACATTTTAACGACCTTAGATGAAGCCGATAAAGAAATGAAAAGGTAATAATAATAATTGTTTTTTTATGTATCTTACCAGGTGGTCTAGAGAATTCATCATTCCATATTGACTTGTTGCAAAAAATTGAGGATGCATATAACTCCTCAAAGGCTCAAATTGTGGCTACCAAAAATGAAAGAATAAGGGCTGAGATAGAAGCTAAAAAGTATCAAGATGAACTTGCTACCGAGAAATTGGCACACTCCTTAGTTGCCAATGAAGTCTCAAGCCTTAAGGCTAAGGTTGACGAGCAATACAAAAAGGTTGATAACCTAAAGGAGGAGCTTTATAAGAAAAAGGAGGAATGCTAGGGTTTAGGATGAACACTGAGCTTAATAAGTGATGAAGACAATAGGCTGAGGATGAAGATAAAGGAATTAGAGACCAACAACTTTAGATTGCAAAGCCGTATTGTTGAGTTAGAAGAGGCAGCGAAAAAAGGGCCTTCTATTGAAGAGGCACTTGGAATCGTGACTCTTAGTCGACAATATGAAAGATTACTGAGGAAAAAGTTATTGGAAGGGGTCTAAGTGGTAAGAGAAGAAATCTTGAAGTTTCACCCTAAGTATGATCTTTCATGCTTGGACTTTGCTGACATAGATGGTAAAGTTAGCAGTTGTGACGAAGAAATCGACGAAGATTTAAGCACCGAAATCGATACGTAGGGTAATAATGAAGCTTGTGCCAAAGATCCTAGTAATCATGAGGATCATCTGTCCAGGGAGATCCCTTACATGTGCAAAGAGAAATCCACTTGTTCCTCAACTCTAACTGCCCAAAAAGTGATGTGCTCCAATAGGGTCTTCTCCTCCAATCAAGGAAATGCCTTTACATAATCAAGAACTCATTACCTTAGGACCATTGTATTATGTTTTATGTTGTATAGGCATGGTTCAGCTGAATAGTTGAATATTTCATATTGTTTCAATATCATCATTTCCTATAATGTAGAGTGGTTTTAACATTTTCGATTTATGCGTTCTACGATTTCTCAGCATGTTTTGATTCACACGCCCTATTTCTTCGACATATTTTATTTCACACACTATATATTCTCAACGTGTTTTATTTCACGCACAATATTTAGGTGTCTTTTGAGATATTATCTATTAGGCATTTAAGATGTGAACTAGCTGTCTTACTTGAACTTAGTATAAAGTTCGTTATTCGGCTTTTTAACTAGTTTATAAAGTTCGTTGATTGCAATAGGTTTGAACTTGAAGTACTAGTTCATTTACTATGTAGTTTGAACTTATTAATAATATGTTGATCATAAAAAGATCAGGTAGAAAAACAAATAAAAGTTAACTTTGAATATAATTGTCTTCTAAAACGCCTAAGCTATTACATTATAAACAAATGGAAATACTTCATTACATCGAGAGAATTAATTAAAATAAAGTTTCAAGTTCTCAATGTTCCATGCAAGAAGGATACTTCCTAAATCCTATAAGATCCTCCTAATTTGCGCCAAGCTTCCCTTGTTTCTCTTATACGCCAGTTACCTCTAATTTTTGGTAGACCAAATCTCTAAGATGAAAATCCTTATGCTTTACCTTTTGATTATAATACCTAACTACCCTATGTTAATATGCTACAACTCTCACTATCGTAACATCTTTGATTTCCTTAATAGTATCCAAATTTGCCATTAAGCTAACTTGATTAGTCATCACATTAAAGTTTTGCATACGTATATTCAGCAAGTCTATTTCAATCGGTAACACTACTTTTGTACCATACGCTAATTTAAAAGGTATTTCTCCTGTTATAGTTTTGTGGGTAGTTCGATATCTCCATAAAATATCTGACAGTTCGTCAACTCATTTTCCTTTGATTTGATTAACCTTCCTCCAAGGAACGAAAATGACCTTCCTCTTGTAGCTTTACTCAACACAACTATCTTTCAGTAGTATACCTTCTTTTTTGGAGAAGATTGACTCTTCATTTTCATATTGCCTAATAATTCTCTTGATGTTAAAACATCTTGTTTTTCCTCCTTTCCCGAATCTTTTTTGCTGTAATGGCATCATTTAGCATCAATTCAATATCCCTGGTGCAGATTGGGTCTGTCCATTGGGTCCAAAAATCTAACTCTTCATATGAAATGATAGATACAAACTTGTCATGCCATTTGTGGATCTGGGACTCCAATCCGTCCATGAACTTTCGCTCATGCCTAGTAGCCACAAAATACCAACTGTTGAGCTACCTCCTAATCATAAAGAAATATCGAAATAACTAAGGTATAGTCCTAACTTCAACTTCTTCACAAACTATCTCGAAAGTTACGAGAAGTCGATAAGTATTTGGTGAGAACATACTTAGTGCAACTTGGAAATAGTTAAAGAACTGCTTGACAAAAGCTAAGAATAGGAAGTACAGTCCAAAGTTAAGATATTTTAAATAAATATGAAACTTGCGTTCCCTTGGAAAGCATACCCTTTCCTCTTCTCTCAACTTCCTAAGATTCTATGTTTCAGGAAGGTCTTGTCAGTATTTATTATATTTCGAAACAAGAACTCCATCAACAACATTGGCTACTCTGTTTGGTGAATCACTGAAGTAAATTATATTATTATACGAGTATCTTACCATAAATCTTCTAGATAGGTATCTACCATAAGAGAGTTGATTCAAGCAAGTTTTTCCCACCACTCTATTATACTATCAGCTAAGTTACTCGAGTAACATATTATCTTGCTCCATCTTTGGGGGGCAGAAGTAGCCTCAGTCTCAGTTGCTTTAGAATCTAAAAAGAATAAGTTGATGAATTATGTTGCTAACCATACCTAATTTTAGCGCCGTCTGTTATTTCTTACCCATCCACATGGCTAAGACAAGGTTAACTAAAAGTGTAAGTGCTGGTACTTCATCCTACCACCTTGAAGGGGAAAGTAGGCATACTGTCGAACAATGTTTGGCTAAGCTAGAGCAACTTTACCTTGACTTGGCCAAAGAAAATAAGGAATTAAGTAAAAACATAAAGAGATCCTTAATCTCCTCTATAATAATATCTATCCAAATCAAAACAAAGAGTGTGATGATCATAATGCCGAGGACAATGACAACTTAATCTATTCATCTGTCTAGCTTAGTTAGTAAAGCACATGGCTTTTAACCATGTAGATGTGGGTTTGATTCCCATAGATGATGCCAAACATTGTTAGGTGATTTTGGATTAGGACTTTGATCCTGTAAAGAAAGAAAAGGCTATAAGGTACCAAAGCCAGTTTAGTGCAGTTACTCTAGTACCTAAGTCAGTAAGTGAATGTTAGAAGAGACCAAATAAGTAATAATGAATTATCAGATACCTCTTATAGTATTTTTTTCATTTATTGGTGAATGTTGAGTGTCTAAAACAATAGTTAATCGCATGATTATTAGGATACATGGAGACCTTTTGATCAAGTACATTCCTGAAATGTACGAATAGTGGGCGGTTATGTAATATAACCATACCAAGTGATAACTGTTTATACCACTTTCCTTAAATTCAAATCAGATATGGATCTATGTTACTTGGCATTAGCTGAGAATTGAGTTACTCGACATGTTGGCTCCGAGTGGCTAAGTGAATGAAATTCAATTATCAACACTTGTAATATTGTTTGATGATTGAGAGTTGAACTCCAAGTTTTGTTTTCTACTTGAGTATAACATATATTGCATGTATAAATTTGATTACTCGCTTTATAATCTAAACTATTCTTAAGACGATTGAGGTCTAACTTGACATTTACGATAACTTAATAAGGGTAACGATTAGGTTGTTAGATTAAATACCGACACTTTGATAAGGATAACAAAAATGGTCCTTTTCCTACCTTTAGTTGAACTAAGTAACAGGAGAGGATGTTGCAACAAGGTTAGGAACCATGCTTTGAATGTTGTCTAGGGATGAGAGTATCTCTATTGCATAAGTCTAGATTTAGTCTGATAATGTCACGTTGAAACCCCTTAAAATTCAGGTTAGAGCAGACGAAATTTCTCTAACTTTATAATGAACCAATTAAACATTGTGAGATGACCTATCATTTACTTGTTATATCTATATTTAATTAGTGATTGAACAACCATGTTTGTTAATGTACTCTTATTACTCCATCCCTTTTTACTGAGATAGTTGAGCTCACATCCCAATAGATTATTCTACAGGTGTGAAGTAGTATTCGAGGATGCCTTATTACAATAATCCATAAGTTAATTCTAACGAGCCGGGGAGTGAGGAGTTGAAGACTAATGAATGGGTCAATGTTCATGCTGTTTTTGTTTCTCTTTTGTAGAAAGACTATAAGGTCTACTTAGGAGGCCTTATAATTTTCATTGGCTCACTAAGGCATCTGTGATATATAAGGTAATTTCTTATGGAGTTGTACAGTACTTTTGGAAACCTTAAAACTTATGATGTATGTAAAACCATGTAAATGACTTGAACTACCTATAAATATAGGAAATTATATTTTGTAAAGTGTTACTCTACAAGTACTATATATTACAAATGCCTACTTGATTGCCTAAAAGCTAATTAAGTCATTGTTCACCTTATGTAGACTATATCTAAGTTAACAGCTAAAGAAGGTAGCTTATAGCTTAGGTTGATTTATTTAGTAGGGTTGTTACAACTTCTCGAGCTTGAGGCATGACAGATGATTAAATGCATAACTAAAGGATTGAACTATCTAGTAGATCAAATTTTGAATGGATTTATTTTGGAAAAGGAGCAATGTCACGACTTGAGAGGGCTAGTCATAGTAGTCACCATATACCGTATAAAGGACTACAGATTGATTTTCTTTACAATCGACAACCCTTTATGTGATACACAAGGTTATAGTTACAGCTACAGCTAATAATTAAGAGTTGTGTAGGTATAAACAATATCATTTCATAATAATAATAACAAGCTAAAGAAATATAAAACACAATCTATTTATATAGAAATTTACAAATAAGAAGTCTATAATACTTCTTAACTCGAATTGATATCATTTCATTACATAATAGGATTCATAATCTAAATCCACTATCATAAGTACACTCCGATCTCATGTTACTCCCACATCAACCCCCTAATGTACAACTAACCTCAAACATGTGGTAGCTTGACTCCACTGACAACTCAGTCTGCGAAAGTAAACTATAAGGGTATTACCTAACTAGCTTACTGAGATAATCCCCTCAACCATACAACAATCAAGTTATATATCAATTAAATTCAATCAAATGAATGCATGTTAATCAGTATGCCAAACAAATAAATGCAGGTGACTAGGTACTATATGCAACTCAGATATAACGCCCTCCGAAGTTAGGGTTATAGATACATCGGCATAGTCAAATCCATGTATCATAGTAGAACTTATCTCATAACGAAACTCCGCTTTTCGTATTTAAAATGTAATGATATATCCATTCTCAGTTTTAATTAAAATCAAGTTCTACGTATAATTATGAGTAGGTTTACGCAGCCTTCACTCACTCCTAAATAGAGGTCTCTAGACTCGACCCTTAGCCAAGCGGTTGGCGCCTTCAACGCCTAATGATCCCGCAGGCCAAGGTAAGGTTATATTGCATGTATGCACTGTATAAAACCTATAACAATCAAATAATCAACCTACGTATGGTCTCTCGCTACCTTTCGTGTGATCTGATGACCAAAATTAGTTATGCGGTATATGATTATGCGTGTTCCAAGTTAGTTCTTTCAAGTTGAGTAAGATTAGGTCTTATTACTTAGTGATCAACAAGGTCACAGACAATCAGTTCGTATCGAGTCTACTATGCAACAATCAATACGTTAACATACTTTAAAGTAAATTCACTATCAACAAATAGTATCATACATAAGTACAACCCAACCCCACACAATATTCAATTATTAATCACAATTTATATTTACTAATTACAAACACAAGAAAGCATGTAATCAGTAGGAAAAAATCACTCAACCATGATCGAGTCAGGAGTTGTAATAGTCTGATTGTAGCTTAGGGTCGAGGTTGAGATCACTTGAAAATAAGGAATTTAGAAAATAATAAGTTTGGGAATTTAAAACTAAACTAGTATCATAATTTGTACTATTGGCTTAACTTAGTTATGTGAAATTGTCGATTTGAGTTTTTTATTATATCACGTATAACTTTTTTGATTTAGTTTGGATTGTTATGAACTTATAGTCTATTTTAATTGTTTTCAAGCGTATTATCTTGTAGCGAGGTCTATTTTAAACTTTATAACTCATAATTTGGACTGTGATATAAAAATATCACAAAATTTATTATTTTAATTTAAAAAGTTATAAAATATTAATTTAAGCTTTTTTCTTAGCATATTTACGATTTAATAATTATTTAAATCGTATAATTGATAATTTTCTTATTTTAAGCTTATTTTACTCTAATTACTTATTTTTACCTATTTTTGAGATTTTAGAATTATTAATTCAATTTTTTCTACTTTATTATTTTTCTTGTATTTTACGATATACATATATATATAAATACTTATTATTATATTTGATTAATTTTTCTAATTTACTTAATTATTAACTCTTTTTCCTAATTTATGGTACTCTTATATATATACATATTTATTAACTTGCTTTATTTATTAAATTAATCTTATTGTATATTATATATACTATTTAATTATGCACATATTTTTACGTACGTGTCACTATTCATATACGTACATTTATACATATACTATACTTTATGCAATAAATTATTTTAACTTTAATTATATACTATATACTATACATATAAGTGTAATATGGATGTATTTGTATTTTATATACATATACACTTAGACGATTGTACTAAATATATATATATATATATATAATATGGAATACAACTAATACTATAGTACATATATACAACGTCCAGCCTAAATACATGTATAAATATATATACAAAAATTCTTGTAAAATGAAAATACTAGATATAAATATACATACATATACCTACTATTATTCTTGTACACACACACACACACACACACACACATACACACATATATAATAAAGACTAGGTTTATATATACATGTACATATATTCATGCCACATATATATATAATAAATACTATGTTTATATATTCATGTACATATATTTACGTCATCCATATATATATACATATATATACATAAAGAAAATAGCTTACATGTGTACATAAATATACTAATATGGAATACATGTATATATATATATATATATCATATACATATACTTAGACTTTATATCATATATTAACATAAATACTATGTACATACATACTCCTATATATTCACGTGTACATACATATATATTAATACCTAAATAGTAAAAATACTAAATACATATTATATGTATTCTTATTTATACATACATACATATACATAAAGAAATACATAGTATATCTATATTATACACATACATGTAAATACTTTAGACCATACACACAAAATACATATACCTTTATGCATACATACATGTAATATGTGAAATAAAATAAAAGAAAAATAACAAATACCCAATATATATGTACATAGTATAAAGTATATATACATGTACAAAGTTTAAATAATAACTTACCTAAATCTTTTAGTAATTTAATTACTCAATCCACTTGATCTCCTTCTTCCTCTTCTTCGTCTAATTAATTTGTAATGTGAGCTTTGTTTTGGTTTCTCTTGCTTTTATTTTTTTTTTTTCTCAGTTTGGTTCTCTTCTTTGTTTTTTTTTTCCTTCCAAGTTTCAATCTTCTAGGAGTGTGCAGCAATTAGGAGAAAGAAATAGAAATAAGAAGAGAAAATAGATTAGGTTATCTTGAGCATTTATTAAGATGCGACAAGGTAATTGTGCCTTAATTTTTTTTCTTCTTTATGAAATCAACACCTGGAGATAAATTTCCTCATGTGGGTTGTTATTTTGCTTTTTTGGAGTTTAACGTGGAAGAGAGAAAAAAATAGAAGAAGAAAAAAGAAAAGAAAAAGGAAGAAAAAAAAAGAAAATAGAAAATAAAAATAAATATATGTAATTTTTCTAAACATAAAAATAGTAAAAATAACATTTATAAATTAATTTTGGAATTTTGTGATAATTTATCAATTTAATTGGTACCCATTACGATTATCATATTTACGAGCTATTTTGACGTTTTCGTTAAAAGTTTTACACAATTATGCGATTTAGTCGATAATTATAACCGACTATGATTTTACCACTATTAAGTGATATTTAATTATTTTATAAGCTTAAAGTTATAGTTTTAAGGTTTTGATCAAGTTCGGGTTCGATTTCGAGTATTTACACACAAATCGAGTTTAGGGTTTTTGTATACGATTTAGGTTTCAATCAATTTTTAATTTTTTTTTATTCAATACTATGTTCAATTTATTAAATTTCATAAAATTTTATTGTTACTAGCCTTATCGACTCATGATATAGTTTAGGACATTCGAACTTAAATTAAGGTTCAAACTACTGATTTTATAGGATTTATAAGAAAAAAAACATGGAAGACTTTCGAGTCCATAACATTAGCTTGGGTAGAAGTATGATTCAATCAGAAGTTAGGAAAGATTCTAAAGGCAATTCCAATAAAAAGACTAAAGGAAGTTTTGACGTAGTTGTTAGTCTTGATGAGATGTTTATTTTAGAAGACAAGTAAGGTTATAACATATGTGAAGAAGGCGCCAAGAAGGAGATTTGAAAAGAAATATTTTCTAGAGTAGTTAATGAAGTTATCTTTATTTTCTATTGTAACTTAATATAGAAATGTCACATCCCAGCATAATACAAGATGTGTCATCATACAAGAATACCTGTTTATATTCAACAAAAGTTCTGTTTATATTCAACAAAAGAGTACTACAATGGAATTCAACTTTACACCTATTTATACAAAAGAGTACATCCATCAAACTTAATCAAACATAAAAGACAATACCTTTTTTTTTTTTTTATTTCATATGTACAGATCCTTCATGGAACAAATATCAAAATACAACAAGGCTTCTTCAAAAGTGGCTAACTTCGTCTTACGCACTCTTAAAGTACTTTTCCCCATCTGATATTGATGCCCAATTAATTCTCTTTATAACTTGAGAATACATAAGGATCCCCTCAACTCTCTATGAGCTAAGTGAGAGTGGATAAAAACAAGACACAGCATAAGCATAATAAACATTCACAACTATCGGTATTATAAAATATTCAATTTCATAATTTGAGTTATCAAGACAATATGCTTGTATAAGGAATTCGTACCATGCTCATGTACGTATCATACATTGGTATCGATATCCTATGCTCTTTCTAATTACTCATTTAGTTAGTCGACATATCTAGGTATCTGGATACAACATCAAGGAACCTAGGGCAACAAAGAGCTGCTTAGGAGTAAGACCTTCAACTCAGTAAAACAAAAACCACTTGTTGTGATTTAGAAATTTAGCACATAGCTGGCCTAGTTGAAACCACACATTATGGTTCGAATAAATTAAGCAATGCAGTTCTATATACTCTAAGCCTAGCTTAGTAGTATTCAGGCTTTTAGAAACTTGACCCGTAGGTCCCTTCGTGCCATGCCATGAAGTAGTAAACAATATAATAACCCATTATTAGGCGCAAATCTCAAGTTCTACATCATAAACAATTTAACTATCTCAATTTTAGCTTTCTTTCTCAATTTTATAATTCATTCCTTCATTTTGGGTTCACTTAGGTGAACATCGTAAAGGATCGATCAGTTTCCAAGTTTCCTAAGTAGAAATACGCATCAACAAATTAGTCATATATGAAGTAACACTTGATTCAATCAATGCATATTCAACAGAATCATGTATCCAATCAATTCAGCACATCATTATAGTTTACATCACAACTAACTCTAAGTCAAGTTAACATAGGTCTATTTGCACAAAAATAGAAATATCAACTTACTTGGGATTAATAGAAGTGCAAAATCCTAAGCTTCACGATGTGTTCCTTTCTCACCTATGATACTTAGGAAAATACACACAATCCCTAAATCAACTACGGGTCGAAACCAACTTCTTATAAGCTTTTACTGTTGCGTTTTTGAGCTTCTTTTGATTGTATTTTATTAAGTTCTTATCTGATTTTAATAAGCTTTATATTGTCATGATCGTTATTTTGAGTACTATTAGGATATCTTATGAATCAACACTAATCATTATTTTGACAAGCCTAAAAATACCCTTTCTCACTATTAACTCTACCATATATTATCGTAACTTCGTAATTAATTCGAATAAACTCTAATCCTAAATTAAAAATCCTAAAATTCCATATTTCCTAAACTGATCAACATCTATTAGGTGCCCAAAAGTGCTAATATTTTGTAATTTAACAAATATCTCACTAATACTAATTACTATATTATTTACTAAGCTAATATATAGGTTTATATTAGGAAAATATATAATAAATAGTATATGAGCTTAATTAATTATATGAAAAATACTATAAACTCAAAAAAATATATAATGTAGCTATTGACCATTATTTGCACTAAATTAGCTTGTTGCCTATATTTCTAAAAATAGTGTTTTAGCTCAAAATTAGTAAAAATTAGGCAAATAAATGAATTTAATTATAAAATAAAAATCAAGTTTTCCAAACATCATCATGTACTTCCAAAAGTCAGAATACATAAGGCTCATATATTAATTTTATCATAAACTAACTAATCCAACAGAATAGCAAAATTGCTAATTTTATCCAAAATAATTATAATAAATAGTAAACTTACTTATTTTAAAAAATTCTTGTTATTGTAATTAAATACATACATTAAACATATTATGTACAAAAATTCAGCTCAAAAGGACATATGATTTTAAAAATCTGATTTAATTTTCACCTTAATAGGGTAATTTCTTAAGTATCCTATATTTCCACTAATTATTTAATTAAAATAAAATTAATTCATTAATTTACACATAAAATAAGCTCAGAAAACCAAGTTTCATAATTAACTCACATCATTTAATAATTTTAGAAAATTAGACAAGTTGCAACCAAAAAATTGGTTCACCTAAACCAATCGTCATTAGCTACCACCTAGCCACTGCACCTTGTTGAAAGAATTGGCCACATCACCCTCTCTTTAACCCCAAATGGCCACCACAACAGAACGTTGACGCCTTATTGAATCGACCTAGACCAGATCATGTTATGTTTTTCCCTTGTTTTTCTTTTTTTTCTTCTGATTTTTTATAAATTTTCTTACGTGATTTTTCTTATGTTTCTAGATTTCAAAAATGTTGTTTTTGATGTGTAGAGGTCCTATTTATAATTTACAAGTTGTTTGGATTTATTAAAAATTGAACATATGGCATACACATGTTATTTTTCTATAATTTATAAGCTTGAGATGGTAATTCTCTATTAAATTGATGATGACTCATGTTTTCCATTATTTCCTATGCCGCCACATCATTGAAGACTCACTAAACCATTTTTTAATTAAATTTCCCATTATTTTATATTAATTTACCTTTTTTATAATTTATTATTATTATTATTATTATTATATCTATTTAATACATATAATGCATAATTTATGTTAATACATGTATATTACATTTAATTCAACTTTGTTTATTATTTTTAAAAATTAAATAACTTCTCTCTAATATCTCGTTATATCTTGAAGCTCAAATTTCATGTTTTCGATAATTTTCGGCTTTATTAATAAATTGACATTTTTCTTTAATTAATCCTTTTATATCGCTTATTTTGGGAAATTGATTTTAGTAGAATACTTTGTTTAACTTTTCTAGCATTACTATAAAGTTTGAACTAAAACGAATAACATAACTCAACATCCTAAATTTAGAGACTCGTATTTTGAGGTTATCGTATAAGCTCAAAACCTTGGGATATTATAAGAAAACACATAAAACACTAGTCCATTTATAATCTAGTGGCTCGATTTTCCCTAGATATGTTCTGTATTCTCTTGTTCTTAACTTACTTAGCGATTATTTAGTCTTAAGCATACGCTTAGAGAGATCCTAATCATATTTGGATCTAGTATTGCGAATTTAGGAACATACGTCATTTGTAGATCATCCAATACATCAAGTTCACTTCTATTTTTGATATATCTTATCTCTCATACTTCTCTCTCTAAATAGTGTAAGTCTTGAGGTGTATGCCAGGAAGGCTTACTTAGCCTCTTTATGAGAGTATAAGAGAGCCTAAGTATAGCATGTGATAATTTAGAGAAAAGCTCGTACATGACAAGTGCATCAGGGCAAGTATCTTGGTAAAGATGCTAAGAAAGAGTGTTTATGATGTCTTTACTAGATATACTGGAAGCCTTTTGATTATAGTGCTGGATGAAAAGCTAAATCCTTAAGGGAGATCCTTAGGAAGCAAAGCCTTAGTAGAAGCTAGAATGGTTAAGATAGCTACGATTGAAAATGGTAAATCAAGTTTAGGAGGTTGAGGAAGACTTAGAGAAGTTGGAGAAGGAGCACTTAACTAAGATCTGAACTACCTTGAATTGAGCCACAAGTGATCTATAAAGAAGAGGTATTACCATAGAAGAAACGGTTACGGCCGTGACAAGGAAGTTGGAGGAGTCATGGGCATGGATCATGATATGATACGTATTAAGGATTGACAAGGCTGGTTGTAAGGGGGTAGGTCCAAGATTGTTGAAAGCTTGAAAAGCTAAGGTGGAGTTGCACAATAACTGAAAATTAAACAAGCAAAACTACAATTCACTCCAAGGATATGATGTACTTGAGAACTATCGGGGACTTACGGCTCAACTCGATATAACATATAAGCTTATCTAACGAGGGTCCTCACCACCTAACTTTGTTTAAGGGTTAGGATAAGAGTAAAGTAAGTAAAGAGGAATGTTCATAGAAAGAAACAATGTAGTATATTCAATATCTCATGTGTAAGATGTTGCCACTATATTTTCAATGGGTATTTATACTTGAAATATTAGGGCTATAACTATAAATGGAAATGACTAAAAAGGGTAAAGTCCTAAATAAGTAATATATAGCGAATAGAAAAGGGCATAAAGAGAAAATCAAGAAAAGTGTCTATCTTATACGAGGGATTCTGTCATATGATTGCTTGGACATGTGGTTGTTAGTTGAGGTGTAAATTTCTGGCTAAAACAAAAAAATTGTATGATCAAGCTAACAACTATCGAGTAGAGGTACTGAGCAGGATTGGAGGTTCTTTTAAGGTAAGTTTAGCTTAGACATGATTAGAGTAATTTATATTTAGGTTAGCCAAGCTAGTGATCGAGCAGACCGAGCTATTGTCCTAGTGTGTCTCAAGTCGGCATAAGAGAACTCATTTAGCCAAATTCTCAAGCCCTTAAGTTAGGGCTTAAGTTAAAGGTCTGGTGCTCTAATTCATATCATCTTTGCTAGGTTGATTGGGATTTAGGATCAAATTCGACTAGTCCTCATCTAAGCCCTCCTTAGATTGGTAAGGGTTAAGGTTGGCAACATTAAGCACGTTGTATACTCTAAAGTTTTTTGGTAGTTCTAACTAATACGTGTTATTATTTGTCTTCTTGAGTACCTTGAATGGTCCTTTGGCTTTGGCAAATAGCTAGTTTTTCCTCTTATTAGGGAGTTTCTCTTTACTTAAGTATAGCCATACTTAATCTTCAAGCTGAAACTACTTAGTCTTTCTCTCTTTGCCTTTCTTTTTTAGCTTCTTAGCAATTCGATCAATGTGCTGGGTAACTCGTTGGTAGATTTGTCATAGGGATTGAGCTTTAGTTCTTGCTTCTGGTTCTTCTTGGTCAGTTAAAGGCATTAAGGCTTGATCAAGGGGCAACTCGAGGTTGAAATCATAGATGACTTCAAATGAGGTATGTCCAGTGGTGGTGTGTACAGTTCTATTGTAAGCAAACTCTATCACAAGTAGGAGACATCCTAATCAACAAAGTTCTTTCCTACCACATCTCAAAGTAATGATCCTAGGGTATGGTTGATAACCTTCGTTTGGCCATCGATTTAGGGATGGAAAGAGGTGCTGAATAGTAGTTTGTTTCGCATCCATTACCAAAAAGTTCTCTAGAAATGGCTTAAGAGTTTTGGGTCTTTGTCTAACATCAAAATCTTTGGTACTCCATGTAAGAAAACTATTTCTAATAAAAACAAAGAAGAAATAGTTGATGCATTGTTAGTTTTGGTGCAATGCACAAAATGTACCATTTTATTGAATCTATCCACAATAACCATTACAGAGTCTTTACCTCGGGCAGTTTGATGCAATCCGAGGATAAAGTCCATACTTAAGCCAGCCAATGGTGTAGTCGGAACAGGTCAAGGCATAGCCTTTCCTTACTTAGCCTAGCTTTTTGCTCTCTTATAAATGGTACATCCCTTAATTACACAATGCACATCATGTTTCATTTTAGGCCAAAAGAACCTATCATTTGGTACCTCAAATGTCCTTCATTCTCCAAAATGCCTAAAGAGTCCTCTACTGTGGGCTTCTCTCACTAGTAGCTCCTTAACTGAACAGGTTGGCTCACATGATTTACTATAGTGAAATAGCTAACCATCTTCTACATGGTATTCATTTACCATTCTCACCTCTTCATAGTGCTTATATATTAGACCAAAGTGAGAATCATGTTGATATTATTCTTTAATGCTTGCAAACCCTAACAGTCTGGTCTGCAACCCAGTAAGAACATGTCTTCTTGACAAAACATGGATAACTACGTTATTCTTACCTTGCTTGTATTTGATGACGAAATTAAATCCTTCCAAAAATTTAATCTATTGAGTTTGGTGTTTAGAAAGTTTCGATTGGCTCTATAAGTACCTCAAAGACTTATGATTCATATATATAACAAATTCCTTTGGCAAAAGATAATGTTATCATACATGAAGGGCTTTGATTAGGGCCAAAAGTTCTTTGTCATATGTAAAATAGCTTAGTTGTGCTCCTTTAAGCTTCTCACTATGATAAGCAATAGGTTGGCCTTCTTGCATCAACATAGCTCTAATACCGATACCTGATGCATTGCATTTAAGCTTAAATACTCTATCAAGGTCTGGTAAGGCCAAGACGAGGGTAGAGGTCAACTTAACTTTTACCTTGACAAAACTCCTCTCTTCTTTTTCTCCCCACTTGAACTTTATATTCTTCTTTGTTAGCTTAGCCAAAGGTGCTACTATAATACTAAATCCTTAAATAAAACGTCGATAAAATGATGCCAATCCATGGAAACTCCTCACCTTTGCACGTAAAGTTAGGGTTGGTTACTCAACAATGGCTAGAACTTTTTCTTCATTAGCTCTTAATCCTCCTTTACTAACCATGTAGCCTAGGAAGATCATCTCTTCCTGACAAAAATAGTACTTCTTCATGTTTCTAAACAATTTCTCTATACAAAGGACATCGAAAATAGCTTGGAGATGGTCATTATGACTTACCAGGTCGATACTATAAATAAGGATGTTCTTGAAATAGACAATGACAAACTTCTCGATCAGGTCTCTCAAAACATGATTCATCAATCTCATAAAAGTGCTTAGGCCATTTGATATCCCAAATGGCATGATTATCTACTTGTATAGGCCATGTCAAGTCTTAAAAGCAGTTTTTCATTCATCTCCTTGCCTTATTCAAATCTGGTGATACCCTAACTTTAGGTTGATCTTACTGAATACTTTTGCATTACTTAGATCATCTTACATATCGTCTAGTCTCAAAATGGGGTATCTATACTTAATTATAATCTTTTTGACAACCTTGCTATCCACACACATACACTAAGTGCCATCCTTCTTCGATATAAGCAATGAAGGTACAGCATAAGGGCTAAGACTCTCCCTTACATATCCCTTTTCTAATTGCTTGTTGACTTACTTCTAGAGCTTTATAGCTTGCTCAAGATTCATTATATAAGTAAGCTTGTTTGGGAAACAGGTTGGAATATTCATCAAGTAACTTCTCGACCCCCTTTGGCAGCTTCACTTGCTCCTTCAATTCCAGTAGACTCTTAACTGATAAGAAAGTTAGAGAGTTAGACTTTATGGCTGTTTAGAGTTTAACTCTACTTAGTACCAAAGCCTTCTTTGATCATTAAGCCAATTTAGCTTGTAATTT
Source organism: Lumnitzera littorea (assembly GCA_024138015.1). Lineage (NCBI taxonomy): Eukaryota > Viridiplantae > Streptophyta > Magnoliopsida > Myrtales > Combretaceae > Lumnitzera > Lumnitzera littorea. Next base: position 15,433,420 of record JAMXBB010000008.1, read on the forward strand.
ACTCACTTGACTTTGGGTTATAGGGTTTAGGGTAATTTTCCTCTCATCCTTCTCAAATACATACATGTTCCAAAACCCATCATGCATAACCTTTCGGTTAAAAAGCCAAGGTTGGCTTAGCAACACATGAGAGGCACACATGGGTAGCATGTCACAAAGAATTTCATCAAAATAGTTTCCAATGGAGATTGGCAACAACACTTGCTAAGTAATATGCAGTGCTCCCTTCTTATTTAGCTAGTGTAGTTTATAAAGCCTTGGATGTGACATGGTTAGTAATTTTAGCTTCATAACTAAGTCAACAGATGTTACGTTTGTGCAACTTCCATTATCTACTATGAGTGCACACACTTGCTTATTCACCTTTCATGTGATGTGGAATAGATTATCTCTTTGCTTCTTTTTGGTAGAGGATTCTATACTCATTGCATGCCAAACAACCAAGGTTAGTTTGTCTAGATCCTCAATAAACACATCTTTCTCAATAAGCTTATCCTCTTGGGCGGTATCCTTCTCCAAGACAACATCCTCATCGGGCTCTTCATTAGTACTTTCCACCAAACTTTCGGAGCATCTCCCTCGATAATCATAGTTCTTTTGTTTGGACATTAAGCAGCCATGTGCCTGAACCCTTGACACTTAAAGCACTTGATCTAGCTCCTCTTCTTCCCAGATCCTTGTCCATTCTTCTTTATCCTCATGATCTACCTTACCCAAGTTGATTCTCCTTTGTACTCGTCCTCTTACTCCTCTACTTGGAGCTTGTCTAGTTAGGATTTATCCTCTTGTAGGTCGTACGGCTTAGGGAGTATTCTATACAACCTCGGTAAGTTGAAAAGCCAATGCATGAAGAACTTTGGTTAGATAAGCTATAAGGTTATCTACTTCATCAATTTGCTCATCTATGCTTCTAGGGGTGTTTTGGGGTTGTTGTCCTTGGTGGATAACATCGCTATTGTTGTCTTCAATACTAGTGATAACACTTGCATCCGTTATACTCTCAATAAACAAACTCAAAATCCATAAAACAGAACACACTACCCTCTTAAGTCAAACAACTCACACACACTCTTCTTCATACAAAAGTTTAAGCTAACTATCAACACAACAACGACTTCCAAAGAACAATAATTTTAGTCAAAACTTACTCTATTTTCATATGTTTGAAATAGAGGAAAACAGAGTATACGATGATGGAAAACTATTGCACCTTCTTACCTACTTAAACACTCACAATTAACCTTTACACAACTAAAATACATTACCATAACAAACATTAGCCATAAGAAAGCTCAAACACAGATTACCTAAATGAAACTTTACTATGATACCCAGATGATATGATCTAAGCCAAGGATTGATAAGGCCGATCATGAGGGGGTAGGTCTAAGCTCGTCAAAAGCTTAAACAACTAGGGTGGAGTTACACGATGATAGGGAATCAAATAAGCAAAACTAGGATCCGCTATGGGGATATGACACACTTAGGAACTATCGAGGACTCACGACTCAACTTGATATGACACATGAGTTGGTCTAATGAGGATCTTTGCTACCTAGCTTTGCTCAAGGGTTAGGATAAGAGTGAAGTAAGTAAAGAGGAATGCTTATGAAAAGAGATAATGTAGTATATTCAATATCTCATGTGTAACATGTTACAGTTGCATTTTCAATAGGTATTTATACTCGAAATATTTAAGCAACAACTATAAATGGAAATGAATAAAAAGGGTAAACTCCTAAATAAGTAATATACAGAGAATAGAAAAGGGCATAAAGAGAAAATCAAGAAAAGCTAACATATTGTATGGGAGATTCTATCATATGATTGCTTGGATATATGGTTGTCAATTAGTAGGTAAATTTTTGGTTGAAATAGATAAACTGTATAGTCAGGCTAGCAATTGTTGAGTAGATGTATCAAGTAGGATTGGAAGTTCTTTCAAGGTGAGTTTAACTTAGACATGCTTAGAGTAGTTCATATTTAGGTTGGTTGAGCTAGTGATCGAATAGGTTGAGCTGTTGTCTGAGTGTATCTTAGGTTTATAGTTAGTGACTATTGATAAGCACAAGGGGGTTTGACTCGTGTAAGGTAGTAGACTCATAGTAAGCAACTTCAACTCATTAGTCATAAGTTGGCATAGGAGAACTCACTTAGCTATACTCTTAAGCCCTCGAGCTTGAGCTTAAGTCAGAGGTCTGGTGCTTTGATTCCTACAAGTCTAGTAGGGTTTTAAGGTTGGTTATAGGCTGGCTCATGGTATAGCTATGGTAAAGGTAGATGCGCCTAAGCATAAAACCTTTTATAGTTCAAAAAATGTAAAGGAGATAGATAATTCCCTATGGAGCCTAAAGCAATACTTCAATGCAATTAAGGTGTTAGATAATGAATTAAAGCTACTAGTGGCTCTAATGTTCTTAGATGATATGGCTACCCTTTGGTGGAGATTACAGTTTAATAAAGCCAGGTAAGGAGACAAGGTAATCAAAATATGGGAGGAGTTTAAAACTAAGTTATGGGCCTAATTTTACCTAAGTAATGCTAAGTGGAAGGCTTGGGCTAAGCTAAAGAGCTTAGAGCATAAGGCGTCGAATGAAGACTATGTATGAGGGTTTTTTGAGTTGTTGTTTGAGATTCCCAACATAAATGATATGGATGCCATGTTTGCTTTTTGAGATGGTCTAAGATGGTTGACCCAGATAAGAATTGGAGAGGTATGGAGTCTAGAATTTGGCCCAAGCAATGGCTACTATTGAAAGCCTAATAAAGATCAAATTAAGTGAATGACTCAAGAAGGATGTGATGAAGGATAGCCTTGGAATATATAGAGGGATGCAAGAAATGATATGCCTTATGGATCAACACATGAAGTAATGTCACCTAAAAAGGAGAACAAAGTTGCATTTGACTAAGCTATAATTGAAATTAAGATGGGTTTAGTGAGGGATTAAGCAAACTTGTCAGCTAACTTGTGGATATGACGCACTAAAAATCATACACAAACCTAAAATCCTACTTAATATGACACATAAGTAAGCACCTAAGGCCACTCGCCACTAAAGTTAATTAAGGGTTAGATAAAGAGTGAACAGTAACTTAATGGCTAAGTTTAGCTTACATAAGAACAAAGTGAAGGAAAGGATCTAAATTTATTAACTAATTCTAAAATGAACAGCAAAGGTACCCTTTATATGTAACTCATTAGGGTTTTACATGATTGGAAAAATATAATAAAGGACAACTTAGGAACTTAACAAATAACAAAAAAGGAAATGTAAACTTGTTCAAAAATGGCAAAAACAAGGAAGACAAAATGGAATATGCACTAAATTATAGTACAAAAGGATGCTGTACAGAGAGACATGTTGAGCATTCACTAAGTGACACTCTGGTGGTGATAACGAAATCTGATGGAGTAGGAGCTAAGTGGAATTCTTCAAACAACTTTGATCAATACATAAGGAGTATGGTTATGAACTAGGATAGATATCTGAAGATAAGGTCGAATTATTCAAGTTGGCTAATTGGTTAGTCTCTTCTACTTAAGATATGGTATATGCTTAGTATGAGCTTGGGTAATTGTATAACTCAGACTTTCTTAAAGCACCCAAGAGGAAGCTATCTTACTTCATATGTGCAAGGGCAAACAAAGCTAAGGATTTACTTATTCGAGACAGGTTAGTAACCTTAATTGTTGCAAAGGAAGAAAGGGAGGCCTAATGTCATGACTTTAAGGAGATGTAGTTGGATTATCTAAAATTTCCATATCATGTGTATACTCATAATACAAAAATCACTTTACAAGTTAGAGATTACAAGACTTTAATTAATTAAAAATTAGGATTTCCAATTTTTAATTTATTAACTTATTGTAAAATATAAATAACTATAGATATCCAATATTTTATAGTTCTTTAGAATCATAGAGAATCTACATCTCCTACCAAATGATAAAATTAGGTAGTAAAGCTCTAAAATTTAAACTTACTGTGGTTATAAAATCTAAATATAAGAATAACAATTACATTTATTGTTCTAAACCAGCTATACAATCTATTTTCAGATTCTATCTTCTAAGGCATCTCAATTTTTGTACTTAATGTTGAGCTTTTAACCCATGCCTAGTTATAATCAATCTATAAGGAAGAACTATTGGGAAGTAAGCTATACAAGCTTAGTGAGTTTTCCCTTAACCATACAGATAAGTAAGTTATTTAACCATTAATTACAAACATATGAATGCATCGTCAAGCAGAATGCCACACAAATACATATAGTTGACCAAGTACTGTTTGCAGCTCAAATTTAACGCTCTCCAAAGTCAAGGTTGGAGAATACATAGCATTAGTCAAATTTAGGTATCATACCTAAACTTACATAATTACAAAACTCTACGTTTCTTATTCAAGGAAAAATAGTCTTTTTAATTTTTATTTTAAAATTAAGTTCCAGGTATGATTGTGAATGGACCCTCGCAGTATATACTTACTCTTAAATAGAGGCTTTTAGACTCGACTCTTAGTTAGGCGATTGGCGCTTCCAATGCCTAGTAATCCTACAAGCCAAGATTAGGTTATGTTGTATGTGTGCATTGTACTAAAACATTTTAATCATAATAAATTCAACCCTTGCATAGCCTCTCATTACCTTTGTATGATGTGATGGCTAGAATCATTATATGTAATGCATGTTTATGCATGATCTAGTTTAGTTTAACAAAATCAAATATAATTAGGTATGGTTATTATGTAACCAAGCAATATTGTAGATAGCCAAATTTCTATAGAAATCTGTCACATAGTAAATAGTTCATTATCATAATTTAAAGTATTTTCACAACATAAAAAGTAACAACAACCACATGCATGTCTAACCTCACACATCAATCGATTATCAATAATAATTAAATATCACTATCTATAAGCACAAATAAGTATGAAATCATTACGAGTACTCACTTGACCATGACAAAGCTCAAGGATCATAGTTATTGGTAGAGAGATTTGTATCCTCATCAAGATCACTTGATAATTACAAAATGGAAAAGATAATAAGTATCTAGGCTAAATAATTATTCTACGTAAATCTTTATCTAAAAATCTATCTAAATTTCTTATTTATTTTACAAAATTTCCCAATTTGAGTTTTTTCGTTAACCCCATAAAACTTTTTTTATTTTAACTTTGATTTTTATGAACTTATAGTCGATTTTTATCGTTTTCGAACATACTTTTACATAGTGTGGTTTGTTTTGGATGTTGAAACTCATATTTTTCATTATGGGCCTGAAATGTTATGAATTTGGTTATTTTGGCCAAAATAATTTTATTTATTAATTTTAGGCTTTTCTTTATTATTTTATGACTTAATTAATTTATAAATTTTACATTTTGAAATATTCTTATTTTTGGGTCTATTTTACAATAATTTCTTTATTTCACTATTTTAAATTTAAATTAATAATTATGATACTTTTGTTATAATTGAAATTTTATAATTAATTATTATTATTATTATTTCCTAATTATTTTTTTAATTTTGTAGTTTTAATCTTGAAAATTAAGAATGCTAATGTGGTAACTTCTCATTAGTCCATGTGGCAAATTTCTTATTTTTTTTAATTTTTACGTTCTTCTAATTTTGTAATATTAATACATATACATATATATTATTATAATTTATTAAACATTGTAATTAACTCCTAATTTTTCCTTTAAAAGTCACAGTCCACATATACATATATATATATATATATATTCACTTATTAACTTATTTTAAGGAATTAATATATTAGTATACACATACTTGTATCTTTTTAGATATGTACACATATTTATACTTATATTATACAAATACTATACATATATTTATAGATTTACATAGGCATATATATATGTGTGTGTATTCCTATATTTTCTTACTTATTTATATATGTATTTATACTACTTCACACTATATTTCACACATATATGATAAAGTACATATACTTATATTATACGTATGTACATGTACTATATATATACATATATATATCGTACAAATATGTATGTACAAAACTATATATATATATATATATATATAACATATATATGTATGGTTACTTATATTTATGGATATACATATGCAAATACATGACTATAAAGAATAAAGATTATACATATAATCAAATGCATATGCATGCAATTTCTATCACAAGATGCTAGAATAAATGTAGTTCTTACTACATATTTTCTAATACATACTATACTAACATACATATGAATATAGAAAGGAAAGTACACCACTTAAATTACAAAAGAAAATTGAAACGCATAAAGGAAATATTTATTTACTTGATCTTGAAATTTTGAAGTTGAAGCTTCTTATTTTCTTTTTTGAAATTGAGGGTATGATAATGATAGATTATGGAGTTAGTTGTAGAAGTTTGGATGGAATGGTAGTTTATGAAAATGAAGAAAAATCAAAAGGAAGAAGATGAAGAAGAGAGAGAGGATGTATTGGCCCAAAAATAAGGAAGAAATGCTCATTTTGATGTTAAATTGAGAAGGAAAATGCAAGAAAAAGATGGAATGTTCTAGTGGACATATAGCTGGCGGTGAATGGAGGAAAAGGAAAAGAAAAGAAAGATAAAAGTTGAAAATAACATGTTGACTTTAGTCAAAATTTTCAAATGTAATATTACATGTACATTTGGCAATCATAAATTAAAAAGGGAAAAAGAAAATAAAAAAGAAAAGATAAAGAAAAAGGAAAGCATAAAGAAATAAATAAGTAACTAAACAAAATACTTTTTGACTTTTCTTTAAATATTTTTATACCTATAAATAATATTTGGAATAATATATAATATAATTATTAAGAAAATTATAAGTTGTATAATTAATGTTTACTATATAATACATAAGCATAAAGTATGTAATGAAATTAAATCCAAATAGTTAAATTTATATAACATTAACACACACACACATATATAAAGTCACAAATAATTATAAAATAATATTCTTAATTTTATTAATTTTGTGAATTAATTTGTTACTCTTTACGTTTTTTAGTATTTAGAAGTTATCTCTAGTTGTTCGTTAGTGATTTTATGCAATTACACATATTAGTCAATAATTGTACTTAATTAGGGTTTTATCACTATAAGAGTAATTTTGTATATTTATAACCTTAAAGTTTTAATTTTGGGGTTTTGTCATATTTGGGTTTAATTTCTAGTATATATGAGTATATAGAGTTTAGGGCTTTTATATGCAATTAGGGTTTTGATCAGTATAATAGAGTTTTTTTTTTTTCTTTACAATTTAGTCTAAGATTTCAAGCTAATACAATAACCCTAAGATCTGAACCCTTAAATTTAAGGCGTTTGACAACATTATCTGTTTTAGTTCAAACTTCACAGTAAAACTAGAAATGTTAAACGAAGTATTCTAATAAAGTTAATTTCTTAAAATAAGCTATATAAAAGGATTAATTTAAGAAAAAAAGTCAATTTATTGATAAAGCTGATAAACTATTAAAAATATGAAATTTGAGGTTTTAGATATAGTGAGATATTAGAGATAAGTTATTTAACTTATAAAAATAATAAATGAAGTGAATTATATATAATGTGCACGTATTTACATGTGATATGCATTATATGTATTAAATATAGACATATAATGATATATTATTAAAATAAGGTAAATTAATATAAAATAATGAAAAATTAATAAAAAAGAATGGATGAATAAGTCATTAAACCTATGTGACGGCATGATATAAGTTGAAAAACATGAATCAACACTTAATTAACTAGAGAATGACGCATGATACCTAGGAAAATGGAAAATTGACATATGACATATATATGTCTAAATTTTAATAGATCAAATCAACTTGAAAACCTATAAATAGGATCCAAACTCTCAATTACAATATTTTAGGACTCTGAAAATACAAGAACATAATTTAGGAAAATTAGACAAGAATGAAATAAAAATAGAACAAAAATTAAGGGTGAATTAGGTCATGTTCAGTTCATAAACCAAAACACAACTTAACACTAAGCCACTTTGAGGTTTGAAGGTCCACCTTGAGAGGAGGCTTTTCAACAAGGCACAGTAGTCAGAGGGTAACTGGTTTAGGTAAATCAATTCTTCGCTCGTAACTTGTTCAATTTTCTAAAAATATCAATGATGTTATTTAATTATGAAATTTATTTTTTTGAGGTTATTTTATGTTTACATTAATTTAGTAATTTTATTTTAATTAAATAATTAGTAGAAATATAGAGTCCTTAAGAAAATACCTTGTTTAAGTGAAAATTAAATTAATTTTATAAATATTAGATGATATTGTTTCAAGCTCAAGTTTTGTATATAATACACTCAATATATTTATTTAATTGCAATAAAAAAATTTTGAAATTAAGCATGTTTACTATTTTTTATAATTAATTTTGGATAAAATTTCTAGTTTTACTGAATTGTTGAAATAATTAGTTTTTGATGAAATTAATAAATGAACCTTACATGTTTTGATTTATGGAGGTTTATAAAGATATTAGGAACACATAATTTTTATCTCACACTTAAATTTGTATATTTACCCTAATTTTCTATAATTTTGAGCTAAAACCACTATTTTTGTAAAAATAAATAATAGCTAGGTTAGTGTAATTCATGATTACTAATTAAACTACATATTTTTGTGAGTCTATAGGATTTTTCATGAAATTAATCGGGCTTGTGTACTATTTATTATGTATTTTCCTAGATATATGAGCCTAATATGTGAAATAGTGAATAAAACTATTAAAGTAATTGTTAGATAATGTAAGATCGGTAACTATGACATGTAATTGATATTGAACATGGTTGAAAAGTATAAAATTTTAAGATTTCTAGTTTAGAATTAAAGCTTATTTGAGTCAATTACAAAGTTACAATAGCATACGGTCAAGTCAATAGTGGGAAAGGGTATTTTTGGGCTTTTGATAATATTGATTAACCTTGATTCTTAAGATATCTTAATAGTACTAAAAATAACGATCGCGACAATATAAATTTTACTGAAATTGGATAAGGAATGAGTAAGATACAATCAAATGAAGTTTAAAAACACAGTAATGAAAGCTTATAAGAGTTTGGGTTTGACCCATAGTTGATTTGAAGACTGTGTTATATTTTCATAGGTGTGATAAGTAAGGAAAGACTATGTTGTGAAGTTTACGATTTTGCGTTATCACTAAGTCTAAGTAAGTGGATTTAACCTATGCTTGGAGTAGATATATTGCTACTTATAACATTGTATGCTATTTGATATTGTGTTGATTGGATATGGTTATATCTTAGGTGAACTGATATGCTATTATAGGAGATGCTGATGTAGTGATTTTGAATGATGATAACTATATCTTGGTTAGATTGTTATGCTTCTATGTTAGGTATTGATTTGGTGCTTATGAATGATTATATTAATAAGGGAAGTAGGGTGGTTGCTAACCTAATCTTCTGGGTATTTACTTAAGTGAACCCTAAGTAAGATCTTAGAATTCTATTGGGGAGAATTCGAAAACTAGAATCACATAACTAGGTTGAATAAAACTTAAAGATTGATTGTGCTAAATGATATACTTGAGTTGTTACTGTATAGTATGGCATGGCATTGCATAAAAAGGGACTTACGATTAGCAATTTTTAGAATGAGACTTCTGAGTGATCAAGAGAAATCATGGCTTTATGAACTTAATTTTTGGAAGCATACAGATTCTCATTTTTCGAACATCTTCACTATTTTGATAGTTTGATATTGGTAAACTTTAGTGTATAGTCTAATTTTGTAAAACAAAGTTAGGGATCGCACTCCCAAGTAGCTCCTTATTACCTTTTTTGATATTAGTAAACTATTACAGTGCGTAGTCCAATTTAGTGGGGTCTTACTCCCAAGCAGCTTCTTGTTGCCTTTAGGTTCCTAGACGTTGTATCTAAATGCCTAGTTATGTTGACTAACCAGATGTAGATATTGGAGGGCATAGGATATCGGTATCCATGCATGCTACGTACATGAGCATAACATACTACATTACTAGCAATAAATACCTAGTTAGGCTGATGTATGTGTGAAGTTGAACCTATTGGAATTAAGTAAAATGTTTTAATTGTGATATTACATATATTGTATTATTTGTTATCTATTCTCACTCAGCTTTAGTAGTTGGGGGGATAAAGTATTTTATCTTTAGGTTAATAGATATGTATATTGATAGTGTGAGTTGAAGTTGATGACTTTTGTATGGAATCTGTACTATGTTGAGAATCTTACTATTATAAAGATGACAAAAGAAAAAGTTGGTTCACATTTTTTTGTAAATATTATGCTGTACACATAAGTTGTAACAAAATATCCAATTAAACTCTGATGTAGCAACTCTTTTATCATGTAAACAATGTTGTCTTTTGATGAACGAGTAGGTTGAGTTAAATTTTTGATAGGTATTATTGTGTAATGATGCATTCCATGCTATGCCGGGATGTAGTAGTCAACTACTTCAATCAAATTTAAGATTTAAACTAAACATTTATAGGGTTCACACCTAAACTTACTACAAATTTGGAGTATTACAGCAGTTGTGCTCTATATAAAGCAAGCTACTAAGGAGGCCTAAAGCTTAATGTATGTAGAGGTACTGGTGGTAAGCCAAAGGATGAATGCATTAGTAGATACCGGGGTAATCAACATATTTATTTCTTAAGAGGTAGCAAAGAAGTTGAGCCTTAAAGTTTAATGAAGCAAAAGGAAGCTAAAAATAGTTAACTTAGTGGAATTGTAAGTTGAAATTAGAAGTGATCCCCTTATATGACTACGAGTTAGTCATTGACATGGATTTACAGTTGCTTAAGAGCCTAAATTGCCCCATCAATAAATCACATCATGATCATGGAGAAGGGACAATAATCTATGGCCCAATCTACTCCTAGGAATGTTTTGGAAGTATCCAAATGTATTAAACCTTAGTAAGTAGAAGTTGTTGGATTAGGTTAAGTAAGATTGTATATTATTTGTTAGATCGGAGTAACCTCAAGCATCTATCAATTGAGGCTCATTATATATAAGGGGGTCCTCCCTTCATTTATAAATCATCTAATACATTTAAGTTCACTTCTATTTCTTGAGCTTCTCTCTCTAAAGAATGTGAGTCTTGAGTGTTTTGGTAGAAAGGTTAACTTAGCCTCTTTGTAAGAGTGTTGATGAGCCTAAGTGCCACATGTGACAATCTAAAGAAATAGCTTATACATGACATAGGTATAGGTAGTAAGGAATGAAACCTTTCTCGTTTCATATTTATAACTCTATCTTATGAATATCAATTTATAAGGCTAGAATATACTTTGTAATATTCGTAAACCACCTTAACCTGCAGCCTATTTCACAAGGTATCCTATATACTATGAAACCTATAAATTTTTTAGTTATATTTTTATGATAAAAATTTTTTTTGAAGTGAATTTCCTAACAACCTAATGATATTTCTAGAATTTCATAGCTAGTATATTTATTGATGTATCATGTAATATTACCACAAAATTATGATCATTTTCACAAAGTTTAGGAGAAATATGACTAAGAGAAGCAAAGAGTATAAACTAGAAACTCTAAAGTAGTATTAGGGTTTCTAATAGATAATTGGGATTGAACTTCTTTTTTCCCTTATAAAAGATAACAACTATATGTGTAATGCCCCATAACTTGAGACATAAAGCCACTACATGTCATTACTCGTGAATGATACACATGGGCTCATAATTCATCCATTATCTCCATAAACTAGTAATGATTGCAAAAAGAACATATTGAGGTAACTCTAAAAAGTTAACATAACTAAGTGGGGATGGATTGATATCTTTAAACTTTTTAAAACTTTTTCAATATAAGAAAAATAAAATTGCCCCTCTTAACAACTCATAATGGTGAACAATGATATTTTTATAATTCAACATACAACAATTAATAAACCAAATTAAAAGAGTAAGGAAAGAGAATATTAGGTTTAGAATTTATAGAGCTTCAGCTTTTTACTTACTACTCTCTTGCAGCTCCACTGCTGGGGACCCGGTTTACTTTACTGGTACATTTCCACTTGGTCCACTAAATCAAATCATAAGGGGAGATTACAACCATTCATCACACATGGACTTTATAACATTCTACTCTGTCTATCTAGCCTTTTCACAATCTAAGCTAATGTAAATTTATAGAGTACAAATGTACTTGTCTCAACACTTAAATAACAAATAATAATTACAAGTTACAAGTGAGAATAAAAGTATAAATCTTAAACAATTTCGCTTAAAAGAGAAATAACGATTGTTGTAATGTTTACTTCGGTGGAACTTTCTAAAGAAGTATCTGAAGGACTTTTTGTAACTTTTCAGAAGGTTGAATCTAATCACGATTTTTTGTGCAACAAAAACATTTCTTTAAAGTAGAAAATGACATTTTGAATCCTTTGTCTTTTATATTGAAATTTTTTAACAGCTAATTTGTTGAAGATTATCTTCACTTTCGTGTTTATCTAACTATTATTTGTTAAGGATAATCCTTAGATATTTTGAAAAGATCTCAATATTGAGAAAATTTAAAAACAACTCTTCTTATCTTGTTTCGATCAGATATACTTCAATTTGCAATTACCAGATAAGCCTTTAATTTTAAATTTGACGAAAAGATATGCTTTATTAGCAACTTTTAGATAAGCCTTACGTTTAAAATTTGAAATTCTATAAAATTTGAATTGACTTTATCCTTATCCATTCTTATGCATATCTTGATTTATCAAAAATAAATTTTCTCAAAAATGATCCTTAAGGATCATGATTTCATCATGAGTAAAACGAGATTAAGTGTATTTCCTTAATACACCTAATTTAGTAGAGCTAAGCCTTGTTGAATTTGAATATGATATGAGTTAAAATTTAACATTATATATTTCTAGACTAACTTTCTGAATAACCTTCTAAAGAGTAATAGTTTTCTTTTTTCTGAAGACTCTGAACAAGTTTCTGAAGTATTGTACTAATTCTTTTTATAAAAGCTTCTAAAACACTTTCTGAAGATTTTCAAACTAATCTCTTTTTTAATTAATTTAAACCTTCTGAATAAGTTTTTAAATGTACCTTAATTTACAATTTTAAACTTTCTGAATACCTGTATACTTGTTAATTCATTAGTATTTCTCTCTTTTTGTTATCATCAAAATTCATAAGGGATATCAAACATTATACATAATAGAGTAAAGGAATATGATCACCAAACATATAGAAGACACTAAAACATTATAAATATGTAACATGAGTCTTATTGCATAACAACAAAAAAGGAAATAAATTTGTTGAAATGTGGTTTTAAAATATCTAAAGCTTATTTTTAATGATAATGATAAGGGGAATTAAATAAAAAATATATTCTTAAAAAGAGAATCAACGCATTTCATTTTCATATTTATTATATTTGTGTGACGTTTTATCATCATAAAAAAGGGGGACAAAGTTAAGTCTCCTAAGCTAGTTTTTATCACAACGAAACATATGTTGAATGTTGCCTAACATATTTATCAAGAGCCTTTTTAAATGAGTTTTAATAACAAACCTAAATTAAGATCACTACTTGTTTATTGGGTGTTTAGTAGATGTAAAAGTTACATAAAAGGCATTAAGTGAGTTAATGTAGCAAGTTGAACAAATATAGAAGGTTATCTAGATAGTGTCCAAGTAATGTAGATGATACCTAGAATGTTTTTTAGATAGATACTCCCAAATAGTATAATATAGAAGGTATATCGATGATGATAGTATCTAGTCAAAATAATATAAAAGGTAACATAGGACGTGTTCTCAACAAGTTTATCAAGTGTATGATTAAATAATAAATATACATAAGCTAATTTGAAAATATTATTTAACTTGATAGCTTAACATCCTGTTTTACTATTGTCTATTTTCTTATATTTTATATTAATGTGAGGTAAGCAAAAATTATTTTTTCTAATAATAGATAAATGATCTCTTAACTTGTCTTGAAGTGAATATTTAAATATTAAGCATTCAAAGTACATTTTAGTTGTTTTTTTCTTTAGGTATTTCTACATGATTCCTCACCATTTATTTAATATGTTTCATCAAGCATACTTAAGTAATTGAGCTTTATCTCTCAGTATGTGATAACACGTAGTAGCTATTTTTGTTCAAAGCAGACACATATCTACACTGTCCAATAAGCAACCCTTCATAAACGCATGAATTTTAGTATATCTCCATACGTTAACCTCCTGAATTTCACTACATGTCATGTCCAAGATCAAGCCAAAATCATAAAGTAAACTCGTTAGGATTCTTAAAGTTAGCAGTAGCGTATAGCTAGCGTTAATCATGATCAGCTATTCATTTTAACATGATAAGCAACTCTATTCAAGGATAGCAAGTCAAGTGAAACCTATATTTAGAGGTTACATTTAAATTAACTCTTCATCTCTAGCCAAGCTTTTCCTTGATTCAATGAAATAAAGGGAAGCTTGGACATGATTAAAGAGCAGAAGCTTACATGGAAATTGAGGAACTAAAAGAAAAGAATTTTTTAATCAAGTTTTCAATAAGCAATTAGCAACAAAAGCCAAGGAAGAACCAACAACGTTGTAGCAACTCGACATATTATCATATTCAACATCTTTCCATGATATGAAAGACATGATCAACTTTTTTTGTTTTTTTTTGTTTTTAATTAGCTCTTGATATGCCTATTAGCAATAATAATAGTGCATATCAACAAATTGAAAAAATAAAGTAGTTCTTTGATAAAAATAGAGTAGTTTGATTTTTCATTAAAGTTAAAGTTTTAATAGGTCAAACTCTAAAACCTTAGAAGAAATAAAATAAAAAGAATATAAGGCATTTTGACAAGAGACTGGAAAGATAGAATAATAAAGCCTTGATGGTTAAAAGGTTTTAAGAAAAATAATTATAGCATTTAAGTGAGGGTGTTTTAGTCTAACTAAAATGTTCTTAATACCCTACACAAAAGAAAATAAGATAAAGTTGATTTTTCTTCCTTTTTCATATTTCTCCTCCATGTGTTCATCTCTTTAAATTAGTTTTCTACACTCAAAGTCATTCAAGGTTAATGACTAATCCTAATTTGCAACAATAATTGAGAAGCATCAAAGGAAAAGTTACTAGACAAATTCTTAGTAAGATTTTAAGCAAAACATGAGGAGAATTTGTTTTTGTTTAGGGTTTGGTGAGAAAATTTGATTTTGTGTTCTGTGGTGATCAAAATATGGGAATATGATGTGGGTATTAATCCTTACTAGTCATAGGTGAGTCATATCTCTTAAACCCATAATTCTTTGATTAAAGATTGATTATTGTTGTTGGGATGAGCTTGTGATGCGAGAAGTTACTAAACTAGTATTGATTAGTTATGGAGTGAACAAAGACATTGAGATGGGTTTAGGGCATTAACAACATAATTTGAAGTGGAAAAATTCAAGTTACTTTAGGGTTTGTGAGAAAAGAAAAGGGAAAATTCAAAGTTGTAGTTAAAGGGGTAGCATAACCAGTAGACATGACCATGTCATGTGGTTGTGTCAATTATGGAAGGATAAAAAAATTACACAGCCACCGAACACGATCGTATCAATTGGTTGTGTTGAATAAGGGGAAATCAGAAAGTTACATGACTAAGGGACACGACTGTGTCTGCTTGTTTATCTTTTTCCTTCCTTTTCTTAACTGAAAGCTACATCGTTCTTGGGTATTGTTATGCATCTTTTGTACCCTATCTTAAACACTCTTTTTCTTCCATTTTCAAACTCTTTTTCCTCAATCCATCTTCAGTTTTATAAACGATCTCTTCAAGCCATTTAACTACCATTAAATTCTTCTCAAATAGTAAATTAAGTATTTTCTAATCCTATAATAAGCCAAAACGTGTTGTGACACTTCCTTTAAACTTGATAAGTGTTCTTGAGAGGGTTAATGATGAAAGTAGGTGGAACAATGTGAAGTTATAGTAGAAATTAGGTTGAGTTTAAGTGAAGAATAAAGGAGTTGGATGGTTAGTTGTAGGAGGAGATGTTAAGTAAGAGGAACATGGATTAATTTAGTTGTTTACCTTGTTTATAGGCTACAGGAAGTCTATTGCAAGATCAGAAGAGTCATTTGAGCTAAGTATGGGATACTTGTTTACTGTATGTGCTTTTTCGTTAGTTGTTATGTAATTGGGCATAATTACTATATGGCCTTAATTATATAGTGTTGCATATGTTTGGTTGTGACTTAGGGATCAAGGCAACTAGTGTTCTTGGTGTAACATCACAATGATCTAAGCATGGTGTTGTCCCAAGTGAAGTTCTGCATGGAAATGATTAGGTAGATTTAAGCATGACTTGTCACTTAGATACTTGGTTACTTGGATGTTAGGAAGAACTTAAGCTTATAGTTAGATGCATATGATTCCAAATTGTATTGTTTACATACTATATGGTATCTATTTACATGTGTCAAAGTCATGAATTACTCTAAGTCTATAGTTAAGTTTAAAGTTAGATGCATATAACTTTAAACTGTGTTGTTTACATGCCTAAATAAAAAAATAATAAATTGATGTTTGTTGCATGTCTAGCATTTGGTCTACATATTTGTGATGTGATTACCATTACTTAAGCATGCGCGTGTAATTGTTATATTCCATATTGAGCTTCAACTTATCCCATATTAATTCCTCAGGTACAAATACTTAAGTAGTGATATGCTGCAATGTGGATGAACACATGATGGTAATGTTACACGTAATCAAGGGGGTAGATTTAAATAGTAAGATTATACAAAAGAGAGTCAAGGGTTGACCTGGTTTCATGCATAAATGGCAAATATGACACATTAACACCTCACACGAACTTAAGGTTAGCTTGATATCATGCATAAACTAGAACTTAAGGTTACTCAACATTAGCTCTCACTCGAAAAGAACTAGATAAAAATAGCTTAGACTTGGGGTCAACTTGTGAACAAAGGCTTAAGAAGAAAACTAAATATTCTATTATTGATATTGATTGTTGTCGCAATTACAACAAAAGGGCATTTATACTACCTAATTAGGACAACTCTAAGGTTATAACAATTTACTTAGATATCATGCTAAAAATATGCTACTAGAAAAATATAAGGTTAATTTTGGTAGAACGCAAAGAGAAATATTGTGCAAAGATAGTAAAACATCAAAAACAAGTGAGGGACAAGTTTAGGTTGTTCATTCTATGGTCCCAAGTGTAATAGCAATGCACTTTGGGTCAGGGGTGGTAAATAAGTCACAATTAAGTAAGGGAGGTTGGCGTTGGGTTAACCGAGCTATTGACCACTTTCCCATTAGGTTTAGAGTACTTCGTCCTAATAAGCTTCTATTTCTGGTTGACTTCGACGGTCATGTTGAGTTTCTTCACTTGAGTGATTACCATCTGCTAGTGAGAGCCCAGGTATCCCACCATGTTAGCTTGATGGAGTTTAATCTCTTCTTTAGTAAGATCTTATTGTAGAGCTTGAAGTACCATAGTAGCTAGTCCTCGAGCTCGGGAATGTGTAATTAGACTAAGATTCCTATCATCTCCTCTAAGCTGTTTGAGATTTGGGATCAAATTTGGTCAGTTTCAGGTTACTCAACCTTGGGGCTGTATGGATTGAGGTTGACAATATTAAAGGAGTTAGAAACTCCATATCCTTTTGTAAGTCTACTCTATAGGCATTTTGATTAATCTTTTGATAGCTTAGAATGGTCCATTTACCTTAGGAGATAACTTGTTCTTCCTCAAAATTGGGAACCTATCCTTACTCTGATGAATCTATACTAGATCGTTGGGCTAGAATTCTCTAATCTTTCATCCTTGGCTTCATCTCTCAAGTTGGGAAGTAGCTCAAGCTAGGTGATCTACCACCTTTTAGTGCATTTCTTAGATAACCTTAGATCGATCTATGACATTCTCGTCTTCTGGGAAGCTTGATAAGGGTGCTTGGTCAAATAGGAGGTTAAGGTTGAACCCATAGACAATTTTGAAGGGTGACTTGCCAGTATCACTTTATGTCATTCTATTGTAAGTGAACTCCATTATGGGTAAGAACAAGTTCCAATTTATTTGATTCATTCCAACTACAACATGAAGTAGGGTACCTAAAGTTTGATTGATGACTTCGATTTGTCTGTTTTTTTGTGGGTGGCATGATGTGTTGACCAATAGTTCAGTTATAAGTTGTCTTTATAGGGTCTTCTAGAAGTAACCTGGGAACTTGGGATCCCTATTTGATACTATGGTCCTCGAAACTCCATGTAACTTCACTAGTTCCTATAAAAATAAAAAAGAAATAGCTAAACCGTTATTAGTATGGTTACATAGCACGAAGTGTGCCAATTTAGTAAACCGGTCAATGACTACCATAATGGAATCCTTTCCTTGGGATATCCTCAATAATTTAAGTATAAAATTCATGCTGAGCTCAGGCCATGGCTTAGTTAAGACGGGTAGCAATAAATGAGGCCCTTATTTTGTTCAGCTTGACTTTTGGCCTTTTACAAATAGCACACCATTATCCTTCATTATCCTTGGCTAAAAGAATCTGGATATTAATAATTCATATGTCTACTTTTCCCTAAAGTGGCCGGCCAATCTACTTCCATAGGCCCTATGCAATAATAGTTCTTGGATGGAACTGGTTAGGATAAACAATTTGCCTTTTCAAAATAGGTATTGTCCTCTTTATGGTGATCATCAATAGTTCTTCTTCCTTTGCACTTTGTATAGATTGGGTCGAAGTGTAGTCATTAGCATATAAGCTCTTGATGATTGAGAAACTAAGTAGCCTAGTCAGTAGGTCAATCAATAAGATATGGCATCAAGATAAGGTGTATGCTACTATGCTATTCTTATATTTCAAAATATATGAAAAGCCCTCCATAAACTTAATCTATTCTGCTTGTCACTTAGATAACCTCAGTTGGCTCTTCAAGTACCTTAGTGACTCATGGTTAGTGAAGATTACAAATTCCCTCAATAATAGATAGTGTTGCTAGTTAGTTAAAGCATTGATTAAGGAGTAGAATTCCTTGTCATATACTAAATAATTAAGTGTATCTCCTTGAAGTTTGTCATTGAAGTAGGCAATGGGTCAACCTTCCTACATCAGCACAACACCTATGCTTATGCAAGAAGTATCACATTCTAGCTCAAATACTTTATCAAAGTCAGGGAGGGCTAGAACAAGAGTAATAGTCAATTTCTCCTTAGCCCATCAAAGCTTCTATACTCTCTTATTCCCCATTTGAATTCAACATTCTCCTTAGATAGTTTAATCAAAGAGGCTACTATGGTGTTAAAGTTCTTGATGAAGCTTTAGTAAAATGAAGCTAGTTTATGAAAACTTTGGACTTTAGCGGAATAGGTCGATATAGACCATTTAGTAATTGCTTGCACCTTTTCTTCATCACTCTAA
This sequence comes from Lumnitzera littorea, assembly GCA_024138015.1. Classification (NCBI taxonomy): domain Eukaryota; kingdom Viridiplantae; phylum Streptophyta; class Magnoliopsida; order Myrtales; family Combretaceae; genus Lumnitzera; species Lumnitzera littorea. The sequence goes on from JAMXBB010000008.1 coordinate 15,452,940, forward strand.
TTCCTCTTCGCCTACTACAAAGCCTAAGAACACAACCTTAGCTCGACATAAATCACATTTCTTCAAGTTATCATAGAGCTTCTTAGCTTAGAGTTTAGAGAAATTAGCTTAGAGATGTTTGTAGTACATCTTTAGGTTAAGGCTATACACAAGGATATCATTATAATAGACAACTATGAATTTTCCAATTAGGTCACAAAGTATATGGTTCATCAATCTCATAAATGTGCTTGAAGTATTAGATAAGCCAAACAGCATCATAAGCCATCGATATAACCTATGCTTCATCTTAAATGTAGTTTTCCACTCATCTCCTACTCGTATTCTAATCTGATGGTACCTTGACTTCAAGTCAATCTTCAAAAATATCCTTATACCATATAATTCATCCAACATGTCATCTAACTTTGGGATGGGGTACTTATATTTGATAGTAATCCTACTGATAGGTTAACTATCTACACACCTTCTCCATGTGTCATCCTTCCTTAGCACTAACAATGCCAGTATAGTAAGGGGTACAACATATGGGCTCAAAGACTTACAAACATAGCCTTTTTCAATTAACTCTTCATCCTGCCTCTAAAGCTTATTAGCTTGTTTTGGGTTCATTCTATAAGTAGGCTTGTTAGGTAAGGTAGAACCTAGCTACAGGTCAATTGCATGTTATACTCCTCGGGTTGGGGGTAAACCCTTGGGTAGCTTATTAGGAATAAGTCAGCAAATTCTTCAAGTAGGGACTTTACTTTGATAGGTAACTTGATACCTTTTTCCTTCATTTTAAGCAAACTCCTTATCAGTAGAAAAGTTAGTGTGTTGGACTCCATTTCCACACATAGCTTTACTCTGGTCATCACCAAGGTTTCTCTTTTCACAGCTCGACTAAGTTGGACTTGCATGTTGTTCACATGGTTAGGAGTCATGGGGTTCAACTTTACCTTCTTCCCCTCATGCTTAAAAGAAAATGTATTCTTGAACCCATCATACACCACACATCGATCAAACAACCAAGGTCTTCTTAGAAGAACATGTGAGGCACTCAACAGTAAGACATAATACAGTACCTCATCATAATATTTTCAAACAGAGATCGACGCTAAGACTTGTTTAAAGTTGTTGTGTCAAACTTCATTTCCTTACATGGCTTTACTTTAGTCATCATTAGGGTTTCTCTTTTTACAATTCAGCTAAGCTAGACTTACATGTTCTTTACTTGGTCAAGGATCATCAGGTTTAACTTTACCTTCCTCCTATCATACTCAAAAGAACACATATTCTTGAACCTATCATAGACCACTTGCCGATCAAACAACTAAGGTCTTCTTATAAGAACATGTGAAGCACTCATTGGCATGATGTCATATAGTATGTTGTCCCGATATTTTCCAACAAAGATCGACACTAAGACTTGCTTAGTAACCCACAGGTTTCCTTTATCGCTAAGCCAATGTAATTTGTAAGGCTTGGGATTAGGTATGGTTAGCAACTTTAGTTACTAGACCATAAATGTAGAGGTAGCATTAGTATAGCTACTACTGTTAATAGTAAGTACACATAGCATTCCCTTGACCTTACAACCAATATAGAATAAGTTCTCATGTTGTTCATCTTCAATAGTTAAATCGACACTCATTACCCTTCTTAGCACTATGGTCTTAGGTTAGCTTATTCGATCTCTCTTGCCTCCTCCTTCTCTACCTCTTCATCGATACTATCCACTTCAATGGTTGATGCTTCCCCTTTGATAACCATTGTCCCTTTATTCGGGCATTGGGTAGTCATGTGGCCATATCCTTAGCATTTAAAACACTTTATCTTACTCATCTTCCTTCTTGAGCTTTACCCCTTGATTGTGATAGGTAAGTGCACTTAGTCAAGCTATAGTGTAGTAAAAAATGTAAGTCCAAGTATCAATCTTACAAGGAATTGTGAATGAGAGGAAACCCTAGATTACTATCAGTTTCCCCTAAATCACCTACTATCTAACGTAACAATTTAGAACAGTTCTAATTAACGAGTGAAAATAAACAAGCAATAATAAGATAAGAATAATAAACTAGAACAATTAAAATAAACAAGGTTAAATAAAATAAATAAGATTCATTAGCATAAAGAACGCATAATCCTTAGTAAACCATTGTTATTTACCACCTAGTTCCATGCAATATTCAATCTCTATTAATCATTGGACCATGGACATACTTAATATGAATTAACTGCATCTCTAGTTAATTCCTAACCTTAAGATTACTCTACCTAAATTGCTTTTGCAATAAAGCATCTCAAGATCTCATTAAATCTTAGATTGTGCTATTAGGTTGCCTTAATTTGGAGAAATCAAATACCTAACTAGTTAGTCTACTTGATTCCTTCTAATTAATAGGTATGTTCAATGTAAGATCTCATGAACTCTACAGCAAACTCAAACATAGAATTAATAACCTAGGTAAATACTAATCAATGGCAAGATGCATAATGAAGTTAGATAAAAAAGGTAATATCATTGATTGAATAAAATAAATGTTTCAATAGAAACTAGGTTTAATAATGATTTACTAAGAATAGTTAAAAGTGCAACATAATGAGACAAAAAGGAAGAGAAAGATGAGAGACCCCTAGTGTAAGTTGACCCTACAACTCTTCTCAAAGGGGCTCTCTTTACAAACCTAAACCTAAGCACCCATTTATAATGACTAGACCTAGGTTTAAAAAGGCAACTCAACACAAGTAAAAAATTTATGAATTATAGAATCCTTATGCCCAAGGATCATGACCGTAAAGTTAGGGCATGGTCTTGTACTTTGTTTGAAATCTTTAAATTTTGATGGAAATTAATTATGAGGGTTTTATAGCTAAGGATCATGCTTGTGTTCTCTACCTATCATCTTCTTTAGACTTGCATTCCTTACTTGAAATTCTCTTACTTCAGTACCTTGATCGATGATTTTCCTCAAATGAGATCCAAAACTTGATAAAATCACTCAAAAATTCCTTGAATGCTCTTAAAGTACTTGAGAATGAAATTTAAATGAATTAAGCTCCAAATTGCTATAAAATTAATTTAATTAATATATGAAATTGCACAAAATCACCCTAAAATATGTATGTTAATTAAGTGTTACCACCCCTTCTCAAACTTCCTCAATGGCTTCTTTGTGAAAGCTCAAAAATTTGGTTCAAGTTGGACCTCATTAGTTTTACTCAATTTTGATTATATAGGTCTTCTTGAAACAAGTAGGCTCAATTGAGGTCAGTTAGCTAGAGTTCAATACCTACTCATTCTCCTCTACTCTATCCTTTAGGTAACTCTGATCGCATCATTGATAGTAGCAATCTCTCTTGTTTTCAGGATGTCTCCAATCTCATAACACAATCCATCGATGAACCTAGAGGTAGTTCAATCTTCAAGCTCTATCACCTTGCATCAGATCATCAATATTTAAAACTCCTTCACAAAAGCATCCACACTTGATCTGCCTTACATTAACTCTTGTAACTTCTTAAATGTGTCTTGTAAGTAATAGCTCAATAACCTTCTTCTCATTACTCTTTCCATCTCTTCCCAATCTCTCACTTTTCGTTTCCTTACTCAATGCTTAGTAGTTTACCGATTCTTCCATCACAGTATAACATAAGTAGTAAACTTGAGTATAGCAAGTCTTACTTTGGCATTCTTAAAGACTTTGTGACATTCAAATTGCATCTCAATCTTATCAACCTAATCCACATAATCTTTGGCATCACTATTACTTGAGAAGCTTGAAATTTGCATCTTTAGGCCTCAACCCTAAGAACTTATACATTTCAATCTTCCACTTCATAGTTTTCCTCACCATCTTCCTTTACTTCTTCACTTACTTCTTCAATCTCATCTAAGGCTAGCCTTTAACTAGTAAGCCATCCCACTCCTCTAGCATGGATGTTTTACACTGGGTAATTAGGTTAGCCCACGTGATTAAAACCTCAACCTCATACATTGTAAGCTTAGTCTTTTCCTCACTCGACCCTATGAGGTTATCCATTATCCTTGATGGCTATTACTAAGCTTTATACTAAGTCAATTAGCTAATCTTATCTTTAGTAGACCTTAGGATTTAACTTCTTGTTAACCCCAACCTTGAGCTCTAGTCTCATTATTTGTAATAGTACGTTAAACACTTGAATTCGGCATCTGTAACAAGAGAAATAACTTCCTTGTCTAGGATAAGCTTTGGTACCCCAAAACCTTATTTCCAATATCCTCTACATCTACATTACTCACTACCCTAGCAACCGTAACTATGTAACACGACAAACTCATATGCTTTGTTTTTGAGTATCAAAATAGGGGAAAATAGAGTTGTGTAAGAATACGTGTACATGCAAATGGACTTCCTGTTGCAACTTACTCCAAAAGCACCTTCATGTAACTACTACTTCTCTATACTCTTACCTACACTTTGAACAATAAAGGAAAATGGCATAGCAACTTTCACAACAGAAGTTGCCAAAGCTTTGATATCAAGATGATACGCTACGATATGGATGAATACATAGTGGTGATATTATGCATAACCAAGGGGGTTGGTTTGAACCACAAGATGGTTTGAAAGATAAATGATAGTTAAGGTTGAGCTAATCTCATGCACAAATGGTAAATATGACGCATTGACACCTCACACGAACTTAGTGCTAGCTTGATATCACGTACAAACTAAAACCTAAGGTTACTCGCTACTAGCTTTTGCTAAAAAAGAATTAGATAAGAGTAGTTTGGACTCAGTTTAACTTGGGGAACACAAGCTCAAGAGGAAAAATGAATATTCTATTATTGATATTAATTATTGTAGCTATTACATCAAAAGGGTAGTTAAAGTGGAATCAAAGTTTAGGTTTATGGATCATATAAAAGCTAAGGTTGATGAATCATAGAAAAACTTAGGCTAATTGATCATAAAGGAACTTAAGTTATGAATCCAGTAAAATAAAATAAATATAAGTAATTGATCTATAGGTGGAGAAATGTGAAGAGAGTAGGTATGATATGGGATTGATTAAAGACAACACAAATTGTTAATTTAGGTACCTTGCCTTATATATATGATTTGATTCCTATACCTTTTCATTGTTTTTGTTTGTTTCATAACTATGTTTTGCTTATATATTTACTATCTATTTATTTCCCTAAATTTATTACAAATTCCTTTTGTTACTTTTTTTTTTTTTTTAATTTTCATCTTTGCAAAGCTTGTTAGGTGTTGGATATGTAGAGTTAGAGGAGTTATATGTTGGAAGATAATGAAAAAAAAAAAAAAAAAAACCTTGGGTAAGATTGTCCTTGATAAGCTCATCATAACAATTGAGAACTTGAGTTTAGGCATAAAATAACCTTAAAAATAATAGTAATTAATGGAAAAGTAATTAATTTATAGTAATAATGGAGATATATAAGGCAATTGAATAAACGCCAATGCACATACAAAATTTCCTTTACGACCCTTAATCCTTAGCAATGTTAAAGATCAAATAAACTTAGAAGATTGACCAAGATACCTTCTAGATCAATTAAGGTAACTTCTTAATTGACCAAAACATTTATTATGATAATTATAAAAGCACAATAGTGTAAAAGATATAAGAATGTTAGCAATCTAAAAGGAACAATACAAAGCATTGATCTAAAAAGTTAAGGAAATAAGACATGAAAATCTTTGCAACCATAGTGGCCCTAATATTAAAAATAGTAAAACTTGATAGATATACAAAAATTTTGAATACTAAACCGCTTCACCAAACCTTATAAGGTGAATGGAAACGCATTAAAATCAATTACGATGTAAAACAGTATTATGTATATATAGTTAATTGCCAATTAATGAAGACAATATAATAGATAGCTAGAATATGGGACATAAAACTAATTTTAAAAGGTATAAATAAAATACTTGTGGAAACTTAGCATATGTATGCTTGTATTAGAGTTGATGAATATTCCTTTCTTCTGATGCCATGATGTATCGTGTCAATTTCGTTGTGTTGGTAAAGGTTTGGTCAGTTTCCTAGTTAGAGTGGAGTTCACATGTCAATCTAGTCATTATAGGTCAAGTTAGTGTTGTCATGACCCAAAGGGGCTAGTCGTGGCAGTCATTGTATACCGTACAGAGGATTGCAGATTGAATTCCCTTACAATCAACAACTTTTTTATACGATACACAAGGCTACAATTACTACTAACTACCAAGAGTGTGTAAGCTTAAGTAATATCATTTCATAATAAATAATAATATTATAAAAACATAACACATAGTCTATTTGTATAAAAGTTTACGGATACAGAGTCTGAAATGTGTCTTAAATTAGACTAGTATAAAAATTACATATTTAGATCTATAATTTATCAAAAGTATTCTTCAACCTCATTCAGCTCCCACACTGACCTCGTGTAGAAAACTAACCTCGAGCATGCGACGGCTTGACTCCACAAATAGGTCGGCTTACAAGAGAAGACTACAAGGGTATAAGCCTACTAGCTTAGTGAGATAATTTCACTCAACCATATAGCAATCAAGTTATACAACAGTTAAGTTCAACTAAATGAATGCATGATAAACAGTATGCCAAACAAATACAAACAGGTGACCAGGTACTGCATGCAACTCAGATTTAACGCCCTCCGAAGTCAGGGTTAGAGATTCATCAGTATAGTCAGATCCGGGTATTATATTAGAACTTATTTCATAACGAAACTCCGCGTTTTGTAATCAAAATGTAATGGTACATCCATTATCAGTTTTATCAAAACGAGTTCTACATATAATTGTGAGTAGCCCTCACTCACCCCTAAATGAAGGCCTCTAGACTTGACCCTTCGCTAGGCGATTAGCGCCTCCAACGCCTAGTTATCTCGTAGGCCAGGGTAAGGTCATATCGTACGTGTACATCGTACGAAATCTATCACAGTCAAAATCAACCCACGTATGTCCTCTTACTACCTCTGTGTAATGTGACTGCCGGAATTAGTTATGCAGTGCATGATTTATGTGTGATCCAAGTTAACTTTTTCTAGTCGAATAAAATTAAGTCTTATTTATTCAGTGATCATTCCAAGTCACAAACAATCTATTCTTAGTGAATCTATTATACAACAATCATTATATTATTGAAGTTTAAAGTAAAGTCACAATCGACAACAATTATCATGCACAAGCATAACCCAATCCCATACACATTCATTTATAAATCATAACTTATATTCACTAACTACAAACACAAACAAGTATGGAATCATTAGGAAGAAATCACTCAATCATGGCTAACTCAAGGGTCGTAGTAGTCTGATGACAACTTAGAATCTATATCAAAATCACCTAAGAATAATAAAAATTTGTAAGTTTAGGAATTTAAAGTTAACTAATATTATAATTTATAAGGTCTATCTCACTTAGTTATGTGAAATTGCCGATTCAAGCTTTTCATTGAATCGCATGTAACTTTTTTTGTTTTAGCTCGGATTGTTATGAACTTATAATTCATTTTGATCGTTTTTGAGCGTATTTTCTCGTAACGAGGTTCGTTTTGGATGTTGTGACTCGTAGTTTAAATTGTGTTATAAAAATATCACAAAATTTACTATTTAAGTTTAAAAATTATAAAATATTAATTTTCGCTTTTTCTTAATATATTTATGATTTAATAATTATTTAAACCATATATTTGATATTTTTATAATTTTGAGCATACTTTTCCTATTTTTGAGATTTTAGCTTTATTACGATTATTATTATTATTATTATTTTCATTATTATCTTTATTATTCTTATTTTCATATTACTCATTTCCATTTTTACAATATACATACACGTATATATAGACTTATACTATGTTTGATAAATTTACTTTAATGAGTAATTCCTAATTTACGGTATTATATACATACACACACACACACACACACACACACACACACACACACATATATATATATATACATCTACACCTTGCATATTCATGAATTTAGTAAATATTATGTATCATATATGCTAATACATATTCGGTATACTATATATATACTATATGGTATACATATAATAACATATACTACATATTATATATATTTATATAGTATTTATTATAAAATATGTATACTATATATTATATATGTATTATATGGTATATGCGGTATACCGCAATATATACTCTATATTATATATATATGTCCTATATACATCTATTATCACTTATGGAAATATATTACTACATATATATACCATACGATTACATATATATATGTATATATATACGAAAATAATTATACATATATACATAACTATTTTTACATTTCACGGTTACACACACATACATACACACACATACACACACATATATATACTATAGTTATTTTGCAAAATACTTAATTCTAATTATATGTATTCTTAAAAATACATAATACATAACCTTTCTATATAATATTCCTATATACATACATGTATATATACCTAGCTTTATACATACATATATAATTCAATCTAAGTGTTTATGCATATATATATGTACTAGCAATGTTATATGTATAAAAATACCATATAAATACTATATTTATACATATATATACTATATAACATACATCTATACTAGAAACATAATTTACTGACCTATTAATTTAATTTCTCTTCTTCTTTTCTTCTTTCTTTTTAGTTTTTCCTCTTCACGTTTTTTCCAACTTCCAGGATTTTTCTCTCTTTTCTTTTTCTATTTTGTTTCTACTATTTTGTTTTCTTTTTCCAGACGTGAATCTTTAAGAACAAAGCAAAACAAAATAAGATCACTTACTAAGATAAGATTTGCATTAATTATGATGGGACAAAATGATCAAATCTTCTTATCTTTTCTCCTTGATTAATTCACCATGTGGGTTGCTATATGCTGATTTTTGTTTTCCATTTTTCAGGACGTGGCAAGCAAGGAAAAGAAGAAAAGGAGGAAAAGAGAAAAAGAGAAAATGAAAGAGAAGGAAAATAAAAATTAATAATAAATATATGTAATTTTTTGAAACATATAAATTATAACAATATTCATCGTAAATTAATTTTTAAATTTTTGTGAAAATTTATTAATTTAATTGGTACCCGTTACAATTATAATTTTTACAAGTTATTATAGCGATTTCGTTAAAATTTCACACGAATAGGCGATTTAGTTGAAAATTGTATTCGACTATGATTATATCACTATTGAGTAATATTTCACTATTTTATAGGTTTATGTTTATAATTTTAGGGTTTTGAACAAATTCAGGTTCAATTTTGATTAATGGTGCATAAATCAGTTTTAGGGTTTTAGTATGCGATTTAGGATTTCGATCAATTCTTAAGATTTTGTTATTGATGTTATATTTGATTTATTAAATTTCATAATCTTTTATTATTACTAGCCTTATCGACTTATTGTATAGTTTAGGACACTCGAACTTGAATTAGGGTTCAACTACTGATTTCCTAAGGTTTATAAGTGTTGTATTGATATTCATTAGCTCATTCATATGTGTGCTTTGTTGAGTTTTAAAGGATATAAACTTTCTAGTGCTAATTAAAGATAATGAAACTAGAAAATGTAATTTAATAAACAATAGATATAGGTCAAACAGAATAAAGAACTAAAATAAGTTATGCTTATACCTACCTCAATACTAATCATATAAATGGTAATAAAGAGGACTAGTAACAATAATATGAATAACGAGGAATAACTAGATACATTAAAGTTAACCCAACATGATTGAACTCAATTAAAACAAGATAAGAAATAACACAATTTTTAAATAAACACGAAAACATTGACAATAAAATATAATAGCAACAATGTGACCTATAAATCAAATGAATAAAATGTAACATCACCTAAAAATGTATTATGTGTATAAGAATGATAATATAATAAACTAAAAAAGTTGAACTTAGGATAAGTAAAGAAAAATGAGTAATATGATACAAGAGTGAAAAGCAATAATAATAGTAGAAGTATGGAAACATAAGAAATCCTAAGTAGCATGGTTAAGGATAGCTAATGAGTAAAAGGTTAGAGCAAACTCCAAAGTACGATTATGCGTATTCAAAGTTAACTTTTCTAGTCAAGTAAAATTAGGTCTTATTATTTAGTGATCATTCTAAGTCACAAATAGTCAAATTCTAGTGAATTTACTATGCAACAATCAATACATTATTGTAATTTAAACTAAATTTATCATTAATAACTAATTATCATACACAAGTATAACCCAATCCCATACAACATTCATTTATTGATCATAACTTATATTCACTAATTACAAACATAAACAAGTATGGAATCATCAGGAAAACTCACTCAGCCATAGTTGACTTAGGGGTTGTAGTAATCTGGTGGTAGTTTAGGATCAATATCAAAATTACTTAAGGATAATAAAAATTTGTAAGTTTGGGAATTTAAAGCTATACTAATATCATAATTTGTAAAGTTTACTTCATTTAGTTACATGAAATTGTTGATTCAAGCTTTTTATCGAATCGCGTATAACATTTTTGTTTTAGCTCAGATCGTTATGAACTTATAGTCCATTTTGATCGTTTTTAAGCGTATTTTTTTGTAGCGAGCTCCGTTTTGGATGTTGTGACTTGCAATTTGAATTGTGATATAAAAATATCACAAAATTTATTATTTTAATTTAAAAATGATAAAATATTAATTTTAGCTTTTTCTTAATATATTTATAATTTAATAATTATTTAAATCATATAATTGATATTCTTATTATTTTAAGCATATTTTTCCTATTTTTGAGATTTTATTCTTATTAAAATTATTATTATTATTATTGCTATTACTTTATTATTTATTATTTTCTTATTATTAATTTGTATTTTACGATTTACATATATTTATGTACTTATACTATATTTAATTAATTTTATAATTTACTTTAATTCGTAATTCCTAATTTACGGTAATACACATATATATATTTATATACCTACTTCTTACATATTTATAAATTTATTTTATTTAGTAACTATTATATTATATATACCACTTAATATTTGATATAATATATATATATATATATATATATATATATACTATTGTTATACATATACTATATATTATATATACATTAACGCCACATACATGTATACCTATATGTATATAAAATATAACTTACATGTATATATATTTACAAAATACTTATACAGAGTATACAAATACATATTCATGTATATATATATATATATATATATATACATATGAAAATGAAAATAAAGCATAAATACATACCTAATTCCCCTTTCACGTGTACCACTATATACATATGTTCATATTTATTTTGTAAAAATATTACTAAATACATATTATGTATGGTTTTATGGATACATATACATACCGTATATTATACTTATATGCATACTTGTCTACATACATATCTTTATACATACATATATATATATATATATCTTAAATTATCTATTTATGCATACATACATGTATAGGTAACGGAATATTTAATAAAATACAATACAAATACTTATTATATGCATGTACATACCACATAACATACATATATACTACTAAAATAATTTTACTTACCTATTATATTTGATTTCTCTTCTTCTTCTTCTTTTCTTCTTTCTTCTTTACGGTTTTGGTGTTTTGGTTTCCAAAATTTTTTTCTTCTTCTTTTCGGTTTGAATTCTTTTGTTGTTTTGGTTTTTTTTTTCCAAATTTTTCTTCTTCCTTTTCATGTTCACGTTTTCAGCAATTTAGGAGAAAAGAAAATAAAAATAAAATCTTATCCTAATCTTTTCATTAATGAGGATTGGACAAAGTCATCATATCCAAATTTTTCTCTTTTATAAATTCAACACTTGGCAATGTAATTAGGCATGTGGGCTGCTATTTGGTTTCTCATTTCCAGAACGTGGCAACAAGAAGAAAAGAGGAAAGGAAAGAAAAGAGAAAAAGAAAGAAAGAAAGAAAAAGGAAGAAAATAAAAATTAAAAATAAATATATGCAATTTTTCTAAACATATAAATTATAACAATACTCATCATAAATTAATTTTGGAATTTTGTGAAAATTTATCAATTTAATTGGTACTTGTTAAAATTATAATTTTTACAAATTATTGTAATGATTTTGTTAAAATTTTACGTAATTAAGCGATTTTGTCAATAATTGCAATCGACTATAATTATATCACTACTGAGTAATATTTAACTATTTTATAGGCTTATAGTTATAGTTTTAGGGTTTCGATCAAATTTGAGTTCAATTTTGATTAATAGTGCATAAATCTAATTTAGAGTTTTAGTACACGATTTAGGGTTTTGATCAATTTTTAGGATTTTGTTATCAATGTTACATTCGATTTATTAAATTTCATAATCTTTTATTGTTACTAGCTTTGTTGACCTATTACACGGTTTAGGACACTCGGATTTAAATTAGAGTTTAGATTATCGATTTTCTAGGGTTTATATAGTGCTAACAATATTGGTGATACTCCTCGTAGAATTTGAGATAACATATTGATAACTTGGAATATCAAATTTAAAATCTCACCGACTCTATCCAAGAACTCATTGGTTTAGTTAGGGGCAATAGATGTGATGGCCAAGAAGAAAGAAGGGAACGAATACCTACCAGTAAAATTAGTTCCAATGAACTTGACAACGATGAGCGACAGCCGAGAAGAGTTGTCGAGCCAAGAAGAAGAGAAAACCAACCTATGTTGAGAAGAAGACATAAAAGGAGTGTTGACTCTAAAACAAATCAAGATGCCTGGAGAAGTGAGCTAAGACCGAGAAGGGATATGGCTGAGTAGAGCTCCAACAGAAGTGACTAATTCAAGGTGAACCAACCAGCTCACAATGCAAGGGATGAACCCCAAGCACCTAGCCGAGGACTTGATAATAGAAAGCTTAAACTGTTGACCTTCAGTGGAAGCAACTGACCTGAAGAATTCCTTGATTAGGTTCCTTGAGTTGAGAAGTTGTTCAAGTATTATAAGCATGATGATTAAACAAAGGTTAAGCTAGCCTCATTATCCCTTATTGAATATGCGAGTCTTTAGTGGGATAAGTTAGTTACTAAGTGAGATGTTGAAGGAGATGAGCCGATCAGAACTTAGAGGCCAGCTTAACCTTGGGATAAGTTAGTTGCCAAGTGAGATGTTGAAGGAGATGAGCCGATCAGAACTTAGAGGCTTATGAAGTGATTGATGAATCAACGCTTTGTGCCAACTACTTCAAGCAAGAGATACTCCATGCATTCCAGCACTTGAGACAAGGTTGAAATATTGGTGAAGAGTCTTTACAAGAGTTTGAGACCTTGATGATGAGATGTGAGATTGCTAAGCCACATGACCACACCATTGTTAGGTTCTTGAGTTGACTCCAAGATGATATTACCGACATAGTTGAATTGTAACCGTTCAACTCTCTGGATGAGCTAATCAATTTGGCATTAAGAGTAGAGAGATAAAGGAGGAAGAGACATCAAAGGCCAAGTAGTCGACCTCAATAAGGTAGCCCTGAGCCTGAGAGGCATGCCAAGAGAAAAGGACTTAAGAGGAGGATGGAAAAAAGAGAGCCTAGCCACCTTATCCATGATAAGGAGAAGATTGTTGAGAAAGAAAAGGCACTTAGCAACAAGACTCGAGATGTGAAATGCTTCAAATGCTTAGGTTACGAACACATTGCATCCCAATGCCCAAATAAAAGGGTTATGGTTTTGAAGGGCGAAGGGCTCGAGGCTCAGATTGAGAGTTAGTGTGATAAGAGTTCGGAAGACTAGTTGATAGAAGAAGATGTCTATGCTGAAGATCTGAATAAACTCATATATTAAACATATTATACACAAGAATTCATCTTGAAATAATGTCATTTAATATTTCTAAAAATTCATTATAAATTTGTCCAAATAGGGAAATTTCTTAAGGATCCTATATTTCCACTAAATATTTAATTAAATTAAAATTATTACATTAATCTAAACTAAAAATAACGCCTAGAAAACCAAATTTCATGATTTAAGAAAATCATTTGATACTTTTAGAAATTAAAGGAAATTTTGGCCGAAATTTTGGTTCACTCGAATTAACCGCCTCCGACCACCATTAGGCTACTATACCTTTTTGGAAAAGTTTGTTCAGTTACCCACCTTTAGACCCCCATGCCGCCGCAGGTTAGGTTGTGTTTTGGTGTACAAACTACCCTTCGAAAAAACAAACTTCCATAGTTCGTTTCATGAAAACTTTAACAAGTGACCTAATTTTAATTTTTTGAAAGAAGATCGTGTTTATGTTATTTACCCATTTTAATTTATTTAAGGAAAATTTCTAAGGGTCCTAATTATGGTTTTATTTTTGGAAACTCTAAAATAGTCCTAATTTGAAAATGGTTCATTTATTTTTATTTATTTTTTAAAAATTGGTTTTCCAAGTGATAAAATAATTTTATAATTTTTATTATTTATTTATTTACTTATTATTTTTTTATTAAAGCGTGAAAATAAAAAAAAATAAATTAGATAATACTTCCAGCTTTTTTTTTCTTTTTTTCTTTTCTTTTATTCTTTGTTCTTTTTTTTTTAGATTTTTTTCTTTTTTCTTTTTATTTTTTTTTTCATATTTTTTTACTTTAATTTACTAATACAACAAATAAATAAATAAAATAATACAAAAAAAAATGAAAATCAAAATAGCAAATGGGATTTAGATCGAGTGGCATGTAGGTTGGTTTTGTAGATGCAGGGCTTCAAGTCGGATCTTGGATCCAAATTTGGTTTAGACTAGGTTGAATCTAGGTCATGTCCAACGACTATAGTGATGCATTGGAGGCCATTTTGGGGTGTATTTCGAGTGGGTGAGAGTAGTTTTGTGGGTTTCTTATTAAGGTTAATGGGGGTAAGAGCTATGCCATGGCTTAATTTAGCCGTTGGTGGTTTTTGTCGCGGTAGTGGATTGTGAGAGAGAGAGTTCGTAGTCGAGAGAGGGGTTAGAGTAGTGTAATTGTGTACGTATGGGTGTTATGGAGTGTATAGCTAATGGTGGCTACGGTATGTGGGTATGGAGTTTTGTCATAAGGGGGTTAGTGCTGTGTTTTGGGTTTGGTCAAGGTGGTAGTCGTATGGTAGTTGTACTTGGACAATGGTAAGAATGGTTTTGGGTTTAGTTGAAGGGGTTAAGGCTGATTGATGTTTATATATGGGAGTGGTGTACGGTGGCGAGTGTTGTTGATGACTGGCGTTGGGTAATTTAGATCGAGTAGCGATGGATGAGAGGGGGTGGCCTTGGATTGGTGTATGGGTTCATGTGCTATTGTGTGCATGAGAGGGTCATAGCTAGCTGTGGTGGTGAGATGGAAGGTAGTTGGTATGCATATGGTTGTTAGTTCGAAAGTGCCCCTTATGCTGTGTGTATGTGTTTTTCGGTAAGAGAGAGTGAGTTAGTCAAGAGAGAGGGTGACAGGTTAAGAGAGAAAGAGAGGTTGGTTCTGAGAGAGAGAGAGAGTCCTTGTGTGTGTCTTTTTTTTTTTTGTTTGTTTGTTTTTTAAACAAGAAAGTGAGAGAAAAAAGGAAAGGGGAGAAGAAAAAAGAGGAAAGAAAATTTGTTGTCTAAACCAATCACAAAGTGTCATGTATCATAATCAGACATGTGGCCTAGTGATGGCTTGACATGTAGTAACACATGGAGTTTGAAAAAGAAAAAGATAAAAGACATTTTCATGTCTTCAGTGAGTCTCGAACCCTTGATCTCTGACCAAACCTATATGCAATGTTTATGTGCTTATTCGTTAGGTTATTGACTTGTACTTTATTTATATGTGCAATTAAATTACACATATGAACAAAATCAGTCTAGGCTAGATTCAAATCTAAGTCTAGACTAAGCTCAACGATCCTCTCTTTATTTAAATTAAAAAAATCTATTCTATTTAAATTATGTAAAAATTATTATTTTCTAAATTCTTTAAATCTTCTATTTTTTTTTTCAATTTTTCTATCTTTTGTGATTTTTTACGATTTTTCTAAATTTTTCCATTTTTTGTATTTTTTCTAAATTTCTTATTTTTTGTGCTTTTTCCTATTTTTGTATTTTTTTTGTATCTTCCTAGAATTTCTTATTTTTTAGTTTTCTTAATTTTCTATTTTTATATATTTTTTTCCTAAATCTCTTATTTTTTAGGTTTTATTTTATTTTCTATGTTTTTGTATTTTTCCTAAATTATGATCCTTTAACCTATTCTAAAAATTTTGAAAAATAAAAAGGGGGGGAACAAATGAGATATCTATAACTGTCCTTTTTTTATGGTAAAGTTTGAGCAAAACTTTGCTACAAAGACAAAAGAGACACTATTTTTGCCCCAAGGATGGATTTTATCCTAAGAAGCGCTATAACTAACTAACTATCCTGGAGCCTATTCATTGGGGACTTTGGTGGAGAGAGAGGTGACGTTCTAAGATATGGCCAAAAGATTGAAAGAAGAAATGAAGTCCGGTCGTGCTCTTATGAGCTAATGAACCGAGAGAGACGGGTGAAGTGTTCCTTAAGCTGGCTAAGGCCTTAAAGAGAATGAGAAAACTTGGTTATGCCCTTAATGAGCTGACTAACTAAGATAGGTGAAGCGTTCCTTAAGTCGGTTAAGGCCTTAAATTGAATGAAAAAACTTTGTCATGCCCTTATGAGTTGATTAACTAAGGTAGGCGAAGCACTCCTTAAGCTGGCTAAGACCTTAAAAGATACGAGGAAACTTGGTCATGCCCTAATAAGCTGACTAACTAAGGTGGGTAAAGTGCTCTTTGAGCTGGCTAAGACCTTAAAAGATAAAGAAAACTTGGTTGTGCTCCTATGAGTTGACTAGCCAAGGTGAGTGATATTAATGCTTTGATACCACCTAAAGAATGTCATATCCCACACATCTCACATGTATTTAAAGGTTATGCTCCCTAATTAATGTTTTAATACCACCTAAAGAATGTCACATCCTGGTTTAACACTAAATGCTCTATCACACAGGAATACATGTTAAAAACTTAACTCAACCTGTACGTTCATCAAAAGACAACTTTATTTATGTGATAATGGGGGTACTACAACGGAGTTCAACTGGATATTTGGTTACAACTTATATGTAAAATTTAATATTTACATCAAAACATGAATAATTTTTTTTTCATCTTCAAAGTAGCGTGGCCTCTGACTTAGTATAGGTTCCATCTGAAAAGTTATTGATTCCGATTAACGCTCTTAGAATACATCCCCCCCAGTGTTGGGCCCATCAAGATCTTACTAACTTGAGGATAAAACGTTTTATTCCTTTAGCTATTAAAGTTGAGTGAGAGTAG
Organism: Lumnitzera littorea; assembly: GCA_024138015.1. NCBI lineage: Eukaryota > Viridiplantae > Streptophyta > Magnoliopsida > Myrtales > Combretaceae > Lumnitzera > Lumnitzera littorea. Next base: position 15,470,295 of record JAMXBB010000008.1, read on the forward strand.
ATAATAAATAATACAATATAGACAATATCACAACTCAAACATTTCAATCATAACCAGTAGGTTCAAATTTACACATATATTAGCTAAAGTCGGTAATTATTGCTAGTAATGCAACATTCTATGTACATGCACGTAGCATGCATCGGTATCGATATCTTATACCCTTCAGCTCACTTATCTGATTAGTTGATAAACTCGAGCATTTGGATACAACGTTTGAGAACTTAAAGGCAACAAGGAGTTGCTTGGGAGTAGGACCCCCAACTATGTTTTTACTAAATCAAACTACAAAGAGTAGTCTACCAAATCAGACAACAAAAGTAGCTAGGTTGCTCGAGTAATGAGAATCAATATGCTTGCAAAACTAAGTTCATAAAGCTATGGTTTTTCTTGATTACATAGAAGCCTCATTTTGAAAATTCTAAGTCATAGGTCTCTTTTGTGCCATGCCATGGAATAACAACTCAAGTATATCATTTACTTTAACCAATCATTAGGTTTTATTTAACCTAGTTATCTGAGTCTAGTTTTCAGTCTCTCCCTAATGGAAATCTAATATCTTACTTAAGGTTCACTTAGGTGAATACTTAAAAAATTGGGTTAGTAATCACTTAACTCTTCAAGTTTGTGCAATCTTTCATAAATGTTACATTAATATTCAACATAATAGCATAACAGTTTAACCAAGATATAGTTACCATTATTCAAAATCACTGCATTAGCATTCACTATAGCAATATATCTATTCCAAGTATGGGTGAGATCTATTTACTTGAGCTTAATATCTGTGCAAAATCCTAAACTTCACAACATAATCCTTCCTTACTTATTAGACTTAGGAAAGTATAAATACAGTCTTTAAGTTAACTACAGGTTGAACCCAAACTGTTATAAGCTTTGACTATCGTATTTTTAAACTTCATTTGACTGTATTTTACTCATTTCTTATTCGATTTCAGTAAACTTTATATCGTTAAGATCATTATTTTGAGTACTATTAATATATCTTGAGAAACAAGACTAATCAATATGATTACAAACCTGAAAATACCCTTTATCTCGCTACTGATTTGATTGTACATTTCCATAACTTCATAATTGACCTAAATAAACTTTAATCCTAAATTAAAAATCCCAAAAATCACACTTTCCAGACTTCAACAATATCTATTTTGTGCCTAAAAAACTAATATTACATTATCTTATCAATTATCATAATAGTACTATTTACTATTTTACATATTAGGTCAATATATAAGTTTATGTTAAGAAAATATGTAATAAATAGTATATGGTCCGATTAATTCCACGAAAAATCCAATAAACTCACAAAAATACGTAGTTTAATATTGATCACTAATTGCACTAAACTAGTGTATTATCTATTTTTACCAAAATAATGGTTTTAGCTCAAAATTACAAAAAATTAGGGAAAATAAACAAATTTAGGTGTGAGATAAAAACTTAGTGTTCCAAATATACTCATAGACTTCTAGAAGTCAAAACATGTAGGCTCATTCATTAATTTCATTAAAAACCAATTATTTCAACAAATAGTCAAAACTACCAATTTTATTCAAAATAATTATAATAAATAGTAAAACATGCTTATTTTAAAAATCCTTGTTACCACAATTAAACACATATATTAAGCATATTATACACAAAAATTCATCATGAAACAATGCCATTTAATATTTCTAAAAATTGATTATAAATTCGCCCAAATAGGGCAATTTCTTAAGGATCTTATATTTTCACTAAATATTTAATTAAGATAAATTTATTACTTTAATCTACACTAAAAATAGCCCTTAGAAAACTAAATTTCATGATTTAAGAAAATCATTTGATATTTTTAGAAATTAAGGGAAATTTTGGCGGGAATTTTGGTTCACTCGAACTAACCACCTCCGACTACCATCAGCCCATTACACCTTATCGAAAAAGTTTGTTCTGCCACCCACCTTTAGACCTCTATGTCGCTCCAAGTTAGGTTGTGTTTTGGTGTGCAAAACACCATTGACTAGATCTGATTTTATTTTTATTTTATTTTTTCCAATTTTTTTCTAATTTTCTTAAATTGTGTTCTAGTATTTCCTAGAGTTCTAAAATGTTGCAAATGATGTTTAAAGCCCCATTTGTAGATTTTTGAATTTTATGCATGTCAAAAAGTGACTTTCCATATGTCAATCTAATATCTTCTTAAGTGTTCACTAGGTGTTATGTGTTGTTCTCTTGTTATTTAAGTGTTAACTCATCACTCCAAGTGATATTCGAGTTACCATATTATTTAGTGACTCACTAAACCATTTTTAATTAATTTTTCATTATTTTATATTAATTTACTTTATTTTTTTTATAATTTACTGTTATTAAATTATATATATTTAATACATATAATGCATATCATATGTAGATATATGTATATTATATATAATTCAACTTCATTTATTATTTTTATAAGTTGAATAACTAATCTCTAATATCTTGTTATATCTCACCACTTGAATTTTAAGTTTTCGGTAATTATCGGTTTTATCGATGAAGTTCTTCTTAAATTAATTCTTTTATACAGCTTATTTTGAGAAATTTACTTTACTAGGATATTTCTTCTAACTTTTCTAGCTTTACTGTGAAATTTCAACTAAAATAAATAATGTTGCTTGTTATCTTAATTTTAGGGGTTTGGATTTTAAGGTTATTGTTGTATTACATGGGTTGTAAATATTTGAGATGGCATTTATTATTTAGACTATTTATGATTTTTTAAATAAAGAAGTACTATGTTATAAAATAAATAAAAAGGCAATTTTGTGGTGTTTCAAACTAGCATCATTTAGGAATTCTACTTGAAGAAAATCAAATATAAGCACTTCTTGGATTTCATAGAAGTTTTTATCTGTATTAAAATTTGTTTTGACAACAACTAACAAAATGTATTTAACTTTATTATGAGACATAGATATTATAAGAGGGGCAATGATATTGTTCATAAAGGGATCATAACCTTACATGTCCTCATCTCGACTTAAATAAGACCTAAACAATTTAAGATGTTTTGATCTATAAGACTATAAGGCTTATAACCTCTAACCATAGAGCCATGGTTCCACTAGATAAAAGAAGCTACGAAGGCTTTATTATTAATTTAAGATCCAAAAGTTATCGAAATGGTTTTCAAATAAGTAAATTTGAGTTTTAAGCTTTTAGAAATTTAATTAATCTAGATTTACTTCATATTCTCAAATTTACTTGATGTGATGATTCACTTGATAAAATGCATTATTTTATGGGTTGAATATATAAAGTCACTTTAGCATAGGATGCATTTGGATCTATTATATAAAAACGGTAATCACTTCTATTACAATAAACTTTCATGCCACTAAAGCTAGTATGCTGTAACTCTACTCTCACTCTCTCTCTCTCTCTCTCTCTCTCGCTATATATATATGTATCTATATCTATATTATTGCAAAGTACAAGTATGCTAAGGTTTAGATAAAAGTATTCCATAAATATAACAAATTATTACATATACTGTTAAGGTGTCTAGTCATTAAAATTGTCTTCTAATCAACACTTAGAAAAATGTCAAAACTCTTAAAGTATTTAGATTCAAACTCTTAAAGTACATGGAATTAAAGTCTCCACAAAAGATAGATGCAAACAACTTCAAATGTTTAGCTGTCTTGGCATAATTATTTTAATAGTTCCAATCATATCTTCGTAAGTACTTTAGATGTAACAAACTAAGAAAATGATTTTCAAAACCAAAGGCATTTTGGACAGCTCAAAGTTTTCCTAAAACCCTACACCCTTAAGCCACTTTTAGTTATCTAAAACCCTAACATTTGCCTCTAAAAGACTAAAACTCTCCTCTTGTGCATAGAATTAAGAGCCTCTCTCTAAACCTTACTCCAAGAGACAAACCAAGAAGGATTAAGGTAAGAGTCATGGGGACTTAGCTCAAATTGAAGACTCCACAAATTTAACCTTTTAAATATGGTATCAGACTTGAGTATCGTAGATATTTCCCTAAGTTGACAAGACCACATAAAATGAAAATCGACTAAAATTTTAAACTTGGAACTTAAAACGAACTTGAAAGGCCCTATTATATGATTTGGAAACCCTAATCATGTAAGAAAACTGTAATTCCTACATGCGCGTACTTTTAAAAATGTAAGCCTAAACTTAATAGAAACCGTAAATATCAAATCATAAAAATTTTTAAAACTCTATAAAATTATCTTAATGCTTGAAAAGCCATAAATCAATAAAATTATCAATAATTTTGTGAAATCATATAAAACTGATAACAAACAAATCAAGGATTATTTCAAGTAATAATAAACAATAAAACTAAGCTAGTTAAAGGAATAAATTAATAAATTTACAAAAATTATTTTACTTATGTACATAAGTAGCCCCATAATATGTATATATATATAAATATATTACTAAGCAATTTCCTTCTCTTTTCTTAATCTATCGTATGATACATATATATATATTTATATATATATATATGTTGCATAATAAAGAAATGTTCCTAAATAATCAAGCCAATTGAACCTTAAGCTCATAAGTGTAAATCAATCACTCTCGAATTGGTGAAAAACCCCAAAACATACTTAAACTCACTTGAACCTAAAACCTAGGATAATCAAGGACTTATGACCCTAAATAAATAATTAAAAATATAATTTGAACAAATTTTATTCAACTCCTCAAAATTCTAAAATTTCTTAAGAAGCAAACCATAACCTACAAATTTATTTGAGAACCAAATCTTAAAAGAATTACATACAAGACAATTCCCTTATCTTCACTTATAAGCCATGTTTGTAAACTCTACCTTTTAAAGAGCTTGTGAATCAACCAAGAGTACTTTCCAAACATTTCCAAGAATCAACTAAACTTAGAATTTAAGTTTACATTTCAAAACGAATTTAATTTTCCAATTCGAAACCCTATTATCGATAAAACTTGAATACGAGAACCATAGACTCTAAAGTCACTCAAAACCTAAAACCCTAAAACGATTAGAGACTTATAACCCTAAGTGACTAATTGATAATTTAATTCGAACAATTTTATTCAAACTCTAGAAATTTTCATAATTTTATAAGAATTAAATCATAACATACAAATTAATTTAAGAAACAAACTCCAAAAGAGTTTCATATAAGACAATCTTCTTATCTTCGTGCATAAGACTTGTGTATATGAATAAGTAAACCAACCAATCATCTTAAATAACTTATCAATTGAGAGTTGGAATTATATATCAATTGATAACTTATCAAAAACTAGTGATAAGACATTTCCCTTATCATACCACAACTTATACTATATATGGACAAGTTATCACATTATTTTATGTGTTCAACTTTTAATTAAATGATAAGACAACACCATGCCCTATTTGCTCCCTACTTGGCCCGTTGGAAAAGAAGGAAGAGAGAGGTCATGCCTTGTCATTTTTCCATCACTCAAATGTCTTACACATCTACTATTCACCTCTCAATGCTTACATCATCTAATTTTGTCAAAAAGTTGGCATTTGTGCATACTAAAAGACAATCAATTAAAGCTTCTTGTACATACTTCTCCTCTGATTCAAAAATCTGCCACTCTCTCCCTCTTTCACTCTCATTTTCACTTCCTTTTCTCTCACTTTAAACACAAATCAAAAGAAGAAATTCAACCCGTCAAAAATCCTAACATTGCCGTCACTATTTTTGCTTTCATACTCATGGCAGCAAGCTTTATTTTGTGCCCTCTATTTGTCAACTTCAAAAACCACTTTTAGGAACTTTAAAATATCCTCAAAACCCCACTTCAAAGATCAAGACTTTAGCTTTCAAAAGAACTTACAAGAAGAGGAAGGAAGACAACAAGCTAAGAGGAAACTTAGTTGCACTACCACCTTGTTTTTGCTTTGAGGACGAGTAAGTTGTTTCTTTGTGTTAGTGGTTTAGTGTTACATGTTAGGAGACCATGTTTTCATAAAGATATTAACATGATCATAAGATGATAAAATAGCTAGACCACCTTAAGAAGTAAGCATGTAAACCCCTTTACATGAAAGTTGAAATACGAAGATGCTAAGTTGGTATTATGTGAAGATATATGTTTAACACTTAGAATGAAAGATTTTAAGTTAAAAAAATCATGAAATGTGTACATGAATGAGGAGACATCATGCTGGACGTGGAGTGTATGTGAGTCATTTAGATGTTATTTGCATTTCTATTAAGTTAAAGATGCTCAAACCTAGCTTTAGGTAAAGGAAAATCCATTACATAAAGTTTTTATGAAGAAATCAACCTTGTGAGATATGAACTATGATATGGAAGTTGTGATAAGTATGAGATCTACTATTTTCATGTAAAGTATGAGCTAAGTAATCATCCCATGGAGGAGAATTTAAATTAAGATTTGAATATAAGTAGCCTAGGTTCATGATCTAACCTTTAAACTTAAGGAAATGATGAAATAAGTTGAAAAACTAAACGAGGACCCTTTGGATTCATTACGACCAGATCTAGAATATAAGTAAAAGCCACTTAAAAATATGATAAAACCAAGTAAACAAAGTGAAAAGATCAACCGAAACAAGTATAACAAGTATACAAAACCTAAAACTCAAAACCGAGTCTAAAACTCTCAAAACGAGCTTAGAACTCTAAGTTGGGCCTTCATTAAAATTCTTACTAGCACTTTAAAATATTAAGAAAGGTTGTTTTGAAGCCTAAAAGAAGTACATTGAAGACTCTATAAGCCCAACAAAGTCACTAACTTTAGTTTGAATAAAAAATAAGCTTATTTGATAACTTAAGTCCACACAAAAGCCTAAGGAGTTGTTGTTGGCACCAAGAGTGTAAATCAAAGTTGAAAATCTGATCTTAAGGAGTATTTTAAGTTTGGAATAAAGTCCTAAGCTTAAGCCTAAAGAATTTCCCAAGTTACCAAAAAGCCTATTAACTAAACAAAGCCTAAAAGCACTCCAAATCATGAGGATCGCTACTGTTCTAACCTATGGGCAGTTTTGCATGCCTCATCATGAAAATATAACCTCACTACGTTAAAGTACACTAAAAAATGATGAAGATTAACTATAAGATCATAAAAATCGGATTTAAAACGAGAAAGTTATAAGCGATTAAACTTTAAGTAAAAACCGGGAAAAATATGAAGCTAAGTCAAAAGTATAACTAAAAGGGTTTTAGTTTAGTTTAGTTTAGTTTTCCAAATTCTATTTCAAATCCTTATAGTATTATATTTGCGATGTCTAGGGGACCTAGCTTTAAGGAGACGACCTATCCCGGATTATTTTAATTGATCCGCATGGCTGAGTAAGTAAATTCCCAATGACTCTTTACTTGATTTTACTTGTAGAATAGATGCACTTAAACTTATGTATGTAAATTTGGATACTTGTGGGATATGGGAAATGTATGTGTATGAATTTGTAGATGAATGCAATGGCTTGTTAATTATATAATAATGGGGATTGTTTGTGATAATTTATACGTACGATTGTATGGAATGAGATTGTTTGATCATCTTAAAAATCAAGTTAATCACTTATATGATTAAAAAATTAAATGGATCATACATTCCACATAATTGCATTCGGATAACACCGACTGCTGTTTCACGCAAAAGATGGGAAGGGACTCACAGGAAGATGAGCCTTTTGCAAGATTGGGTACTAGCTATGTCATTATTTTTATTAAGTCTCTATCCTAAGCTAATGGGGTTACTAGGTGCCAGGAGACGGCAACCATTAGCGAGGAGCTGCATCTTGTGGTTTCTACTTAGGGCGTGTGTTTGTGGATTACGGAGGCCACCACACTACTAGACTTAGGATTTTGAAAATATGATTTATTATTCGAAAATGAAAATATATATATGTATATATATATATACATAGTTTTGTTTTAATTGAATCACAATAGTGCTAATGAATTAAAACCTAACGTCTAGAACTTGGATTTTGGTTTGGGTCAGTTAATTATCTCCAAACCCTAACTATAGGGGGCATAATTTTGAGTCGTATGTAGTTCCTAGGCTACTGCATACGTTGTTGGGCATACTGATCGTTTATGCATTCATATGGTTGTGCGTCTAATAAATTTCTATTATGCGGTATTGATAAGGGTAATTATTTCACTAAGCGTAAGCTTACACCCCAATAGTTATTTTCCTTACAGGTTGATCGATAGTTGAGACAGGGATAGGCATTGAGTGCAGAGTGCTACCATTAAATCAGTATGATGAAAAGCTTATGTAGTTACTTTAGAATGCTCCGGAAAACAACTAATATTTCAATTAAGTTTAGTATCTTTAGTAAGTTTAGAATTTTTTGGAATTGTCTATCTTATTTCATTATTTTGGTAGGGGATACTGATTCTCTGCGATTCTGAGGAATTATGGAAAAATGGTTATCCATAATTATTTATATTATATAATGAGTCAATGAACTAAAATTAAAGACCCTAGCGAATAATTATTTAGAGTCTTGCAATCTCTGACTTATAAGGCGATTTTCTTATCATGGGTGTACACATGATATGGAAATTCTAGGCAATACTATTAGGCCCCTCTTAGGGTTGTTATACAAATAATCCGTAATAAGCTTTCTGGCCCTCTAAAACTCCTTATTTCTTGTTGTTTCTAGCTCTCTCCTAAATGTTTTCAAGAAGGGATTTAGATTTATTTTGGTTAACAACCTTTCCTAAGTATTTAAGGTATGTATCTTAAAGGATTCTTGAGTTATGTTGATTCTTTGCTAGAAAAACGATTTTAAAGGAAGTTAAACTTGGAGTAAGATAGGTTTTGATTCTAAGTTGGGAACCATTTGCAGATTATTGAAGATTTAGGGCCTCTCCAATTTGACTTCAACAAGTGTTTGTAGTATTGCAAGTAAGTGTATTGAACTCTAAATTCAACTCTTGATTCTTGAATTGAGAAGTGGTTTTTAGGGTTGAAATTGGAGATTTAGAAGGGTTTTTTTTATGTGTAGAATTATTGGGTTATTGAATCTTAAGTTGGAATTGGAGGAAATGTGAGTTTTGATGAGGATTGGGTTGTATTGTTTTGGGGACCTACATTCTGTTTTGTAGAATTTTCCAGAATAGGAGCAAGGCGTTCGAACGCCTTGCTTAGTGCCCTCTGGACACTAAGCTACTGTGAGGTGTAGCTGAAGCTTAACATCTAGATGCGAATATCGATAGCATCCGGATGCCATGCCCTGTTTTGATGAACTTTGCTTTCCAAATTGGTTTTTAATTAAAATTTAGCCTAATTGATTCCATATCTAGCCTTTCCACTTCCAAAAACTTCAATCTTTAAGTAAGGAATAAAAGTTTAAGAAATGAATTCAAGTGATTTCTTAGTCGGCTTAGGAGTTGTAATTTTGAGAAAAGGACCTTATTTGAGAAGTATGGTTAGGAGATGAAGATTTAAGTTAACTACCTTGTTTCTAGGTCAGGTTTTGGACTCTCTTACTCTACCTTCCCCTTGTGAAGATCATTTACTTGTTGAGGATCCAGATACATGGTGTTGGATGATTGCTTGTTCTTATTAGGACTTAGGATGTAACTAGACTAACTTATATACGACCTAATTGATCAAGTTTGCTGGTTGTGCTTGACTCGCTCGCTTTAAGAGTGCATGGTAGCAAATTCCTAATGGAGCAACTCTTGATCATATGTAAGGATTCCTTAGTGGGCTTGTATATAAGATGGCATAGCTACAATAATAGGATTTCTGGACTCTGGATCCGATCATAAAGGACTTAATGAAAAACTTATATGTTTATCCACTTAGGTATATAGAAAAAGACTAAGGTATGGCTGAGTCACGAGTACTCCTCTAATGTTTGTGGACTTGAACTAAAGATAATTAATTGGTTACTTATCTAATCTTATTACATTTGCATTATGTGTGTGTGTGTATGCTTTGGTATGGTATCTATGTGTGCTTGTACACTCATACTAGGTTTTAGTTCATTTTTATTTTTTCAAGCTCAAGAATTGATGACTACCTTATTTATGAGGAGCTGTTTGATGATGACATCTAAGAGGAGGAAGGTATTGAATATCTTTATTATTATGATGATTAGGTTGCGACGAGTTATATATTTACTAGGATCGTGTTTCATGGAGTTGGGATGAGCTATGTATTTATTGGAGATATGTTATGTTAAAGAGGAGGACTCCTTTCTTCTATATTATGTGAGGTTAGATTACTCTAAGGAGTTTAGTTACTTATGATGCTTCCTATGTTTTGTGGAGTTATGATTTGATAAACTTCTGGATAATTATGTTAGTTAATCCATGTTTTATGAGAATTTAAGTGGAGATAGTTACCCACTTCCTTATGGATTTTGTATATATTTATATATTTGTGGTTTGGATATGTTATGGTCGTAACTTGGTGGATTAGATGCTTTAGCATAGTCTAAATTAACTAGAATATGTGGAGGGTTGTAGTGTCCATTCAAGGTCCTAAGGTGTTACACTTCAGTATCTATACTACCACATGTCTCATCCTTAAAACATGTCATATCTAAAGGTAGCCATAAGATTTCACACCAATTAGACAAGATTCAATTTTTCCTTACAAATAATCATAGATACATTAGGATCTTATGTCATCATCAATCAACCATTAAATTATTTTGAGAACTTACCTTAATGAAGTCATACAAATCCTAATGCTCTTTAGATGTTTGTACTACCATTCTTGTTGGTAAACATAAAAGATCTCTTAAAATCTTATAAATCTTTGTTAAGGTTTTAATTAGGTTTGCTCTTGTACCTTTATGTGCCTCTTTGGTTGGGATGGATGTGGTTCAAATTGGTTTAATTTTCTCTCGAAACTAGTCCCAACGATGAAAATACAATTTGGTTCTTATAACTTTGAACCAACCAATATAGTTTGGATTAGAAATTTTTCCAAACTACAAAATTTCGGTTTGGTTTTGTTTTGTTTAAGAATTGGACCATATTTTCTAATATAGGAAACTATATTTGCATAACATGTAATATCACATGAAAGTATTCAATTTATTTTTTAATAATAAGCATCCATACCATATTAGAGGTTAATAAAGTCAATATTCATATAATTAAGAAATTTGAAATGTTTATTAATGGCTAATTTATTTATACAAAATAGCACATAGTATAAACTTTGAGTCAAACTACATATATGTAATTTATAAATTATGGTAATAAAAATTCAATACATATACATTTCAATAAATATAAACAAAAAATTCTTTTAAGTATTATATCACAATAAAAGGACTTTAGTTGCAAGTAATATATTACTACTTTTTTATAAAATGCTTTAATTTGGTTTTATGAATTGGTTCAGTTCATTTTTCTGAACCAGCCATAAATTAATGGTTTAGTTCGGTTTACAATTTTTCTGTACCAAATTGCTGGTTTGGTTCAGTTTGATTTGTTTTTTTGCTTACCCTTACTCTTAGGTTAAAATTTCCTTCTACCATATTGTTATTATTTATCTTAGAAATAATGATCATCTCTCCAAGCCATTTTTGCAAATGCTCACCAATTAGTGGAGCTGTTGTTGCATGATTTAATTATGATAAAAAAACCACCTTCTTTCTATAGGAAAAACACCTGGAAAATGTATGTTCCTGATGAGGTTTATTTTATGGCGTTGAAAATTTTGCTAGAGAAGAATAGCCACTCTTAACGATTCCTAAATCTTCTATAATTATGATCATGACCGCTAAATAATAACTCAAGCCCTCATAATTCCATCAATACTATTGCACGCTACAACAAATAAAATAAATTATAGTAATAGCTATCAAATGTACGAGTCCAACAAGTTATAAAATAAATTACAATAACAAGTGAGTGCTTAGTAAAAATTGGACATTGTTGAGGTAATCAAATAAAAATCTCCAACTTTGATTTATAAATCATAACAATTTTTTTTTAAACAATATTAAATATAAAATCAAAATCAGGGGCAAAATGGATAATAAACTTTAAGATTTTCTTCTATAAATAGGACACTGACTTCAAAATTTTTTTTTTTTTTTTTTTTATGGAAACCTAAAGAGACTCATAAGCCTCCCTATATACTCTCTCTCCCCACTTAAGTGCTGAAACCTTGGTCCCCCTTCCCCGTTTGTGTGTCTCTCTTTCCTTTTGGGAAATGGTGTACGTATGACTAATTTAAGACAATTCTTAATCATTTCCTTTTCGTTAGTTCTATTTTGTTTATTATTAAGGGTAGTTGATAATACTTTGAAACGTATTACATTATTGCAACGAAGAGAATCCCAATAAATACGTTGAAAAGGATCCATGCTGTGCCTTAGGAGCTCTGTTCCAATGGCATATGAAGTGGAGGGAATGCACAACACTTGAAGTAAGAGATGATATGAGTTTATTGTTGGGTTTAATTGAAAACAATGAAATAAAGATGATATGGATGCAAATGCAGTTGGATATTACAAACAATCACAAATATGACTGGGTTATAATTAGAATAGTGTTAATGTTACTCACAAACATTGAACTAGCTCATGGGTTTCAATAGAGAAATAAATATATCTCACTATTCCTTAATGAAAAGATTCACCATAATTAAGTGATTGATAGGCATAAAGTATGATTAAAGATGTAGGTAACACTCAATAATTAGGGAGCAAGACCTTAAAGGCTCAATAGAAGGTATAGAACCCATGAACATTCATCATAAATGGTTGTTGCTCAATAAAGTAGTTGTTTATACTAGTCCTAAAGCCCTAGTGGCATTACTAAAAATATGTACAACATGTAAAACCCATCAAGTGGTCTATAAGGGTAAATAAGTAAAATGAATAATCTATTCATAAGAGTTGTTTGCTTTAAGATAGCTTAGATATGATAGCATGGAGCAATTAGGGCGGAATGGTTAGACCTAAGAAGCGCACTTTTAGCAATGTTCTCAAGCTGTCTAACCTTTGGTTCCTGAGAGGTTCATGCAAGTTTGCTCATTCGAGCCAACGTATAATTTTGAACTAATTGAAGGATGCTTGGTGATGGCAAGGCTAAGCTTGTGTTACGGTGGTTTGGGCTCTCGTAGTTGGAGGGTAAGAGCTATAAGTTAATGTTAAAAGACTAAGCAAGGTTGGTAACCTTCCTCTTCTATTATTGTTCAATGTGAACAACTTATACTTGCTCTAAGGGGGTGAACTCAATGAGACCCTTATGTGGAATGCTAGAGTGTTTGGATGTTTGTAGTTATCCCTTCAAGTTGGGAGGACTTGGAGTTTATTTGATTATATTTGGCTTATTAGACCTGGTTTCTTCTATAAGTTATACCTTCACCTAAAAACTTGGTGCCTAGTGGAAGAGCTTAGATTCTTGATCAAGAAGGTCAAATTTTGCTTCTAGTCATCCGCCATCTCAAAATGGTAAGAATTTTGGAATCCCTATGAAAATCTTAAGTATTAATTAAGAGATTCATAACAATGTATACTTGGAATAAAGGTTAGGATAGAGTCCTATGATAATTTCTAGAATTGTTTTTTATGCTAAGGTAAGCATTCTTGTTAAATTCCATATTACGTTAACTTTGGTACCATACCTTTTAGTTTTTAATCACAATTTTGGGGATATGGAACACAAATTTGGAATTCAATCATTATAAATATGAATTTTAGGAATTCATGAAAGGAATAGACTTTTGTATAAACTAGGAGACATAAAATGTAATAAGAGACAAAAATTATCAACTTGTTAAGTAATTAATTAATAAAATTGAAGCGAAGGATGGGGATGAGTATAAAATGAATTTGCAGATTAAAACGTAATCTTTAGAGAATTTACATAAAAAGAATGACCTAGGAAATAACATGGTTGACCATAAATCTATCTAGTTGATTAGACCACTTAAAACCACTTGTTACCAACCTAAGCTATAGGGCTTATCAACCGCACAGGTGGTTGACTACACACACACTTGGTTGATTGATTAAGATTTTATGGTGACTAAGCCAAACTAAATTAAGGTCTAATTAACTATTTAAAAGGAGAATCAACTAATAACCTTAGGAGTTCTAATCTTTATCATATAAGTTATTGATCCATGATATGCTATATGATTTAGGATTTTAATCCCTTTTTCATCAAGATCTTAAGCAAAACTCAAGTACATGAATTGTTGTAGTTTCATGACTCTATGTATTAGAATTAGAAAATAATTTACTAATTGTGAATTGGATACTTAATGTGTTGTTTGCTATATGTGATTGGTTAAAATTTCTTTTCTTTAAAACTTAGATAGATAGAACTCGTTTTTGCAAAATTAACTTTTGTAATTTGGTTCCTAATTTCAAAATCTAGAAACCTTCTCCAATTTTTCAAGACTGAATCGTAGATCACTATGAACCCCTTTTTCTAAAAGCCGACTCTTGGGAATTCTACAGTTTCTAACTTTTCAAAGCCAATTCTAGGAGTTTGATCCACATTTTCAAAACTGACTCTTAAGAGTACAAAAAGGGTCATTTTCAAAGCCGACTTTAAGGATCATATATAATTTACTTTTTCAGGATGACTCTAGGTAATATGGATCATGGTTATACAACAAACATAATATAGATTATTGGCTACAAAGGATTGATATGACTTATAATCCTGAAATAAAGATTGTTAAGGACTGATGTGACTCACATAAATTAAAAATTTGAATAAAGAAATCGCCACAATCTATCGCCAATAAAAATAGATCAATAAGGTTAATGAAGAGATTAACAATCTCTAAAGAAATACTCTCAAAGAGTTTTGATAAATAAATTTAACAACTACCTAAAAAATAATGAAATAACCCATAAATACTAAACCCTAGCCATTGGTAAAAGAATAATAAAGATAAAAACAAATAGATGTAGTAACAATGAGTTTGTTATGTTCATAGTTTAGGATTACTACTGTGATCCTTGGCTATGCTTTCATAAGCTCTCAACTTAAGATTCACATTCAAGGTTATGAACTTTGGCCATGATTCTTTCAACTCCCAATTTCTCGATTCCTGTTTGTTCACGTCCTAAAGCATAGGTATGCTTACTTCATGTGAATCTCTCTAAAGACTTTCATCTCTCTTCTTTTGGCTTCTAAACTCATTTTTCTTAGTTCTTAGACTTCTAATTATGTTACCTTACTCTTCTAGTTTTCATATGGTGCTAATCCTAAACTTGATTCCTATCATTACCTCGGGTCCAGTGAAGATTTGACCTCAAATCTTATCTATCCTTGAATTTGGAACTTGTACAAAACTATCAAATTTGACCTTCATATGAATTGTATGAACAAACTCTATGTCAATTGTTGGTTCTTGACCAAAATCTTTTGATCTTTCTATACGCCATCTCTCATCTTAGGTAATAGGGTGATTTGCTAACCATCCTTCTCAAAAGAACATGAATTGAACCTTCCATCATAAATTGTACTCTTATCAAATTATAGACTTGCCTACTAAGGTATGTATGACCTCCATAAGAACTACATCATAAGTAACATAATCATAACATTTTTTAATACACAAAGGAACATGTACTTGACTATTAACTCGAATCTTAAACTTCTCATCAAACCATTCTAAATAGTATGGCAATGCACGTGGAGTCATCTACAAGCACATTTTCTTCACCCATTGGCTTGATGAAATGCTAGCATAGCTACCTCCATCTATAATTAGATAACAAATCTTCCCATTCACCATGCATCATGTATGAAATAGGTTCTCCTACTAGTTATTACCTAAGCTAGACTTAGCATGCAAAATCTTCCTTGATACTAGGCTCATTACTAGATCCTTTTCATATACTAGCACACCTCTTTTAGTTTCCGTAACCTTTCCTTATCATCTTCTTCATTATCCACCTCAAATTTTGGAGTTACCCTTAGCCACCATAGTTCTTTTATTTAGACCTTCAAAGGCAATGTTCTTGAAACCTAAACATTTAAAACATTTCACTACACTAATCTTCTTTCTTAGCTTTCTCTATTCAACCTCCTGTTATTTTTGAATAATTGGAGTCTTCACCACATCACTACCATTCTCTTTCTCTACCTTGCGTATAGGTTGTTCTTCCTTAACTAACCTAGACTACTATACTAGGGCCTTAGATACACTCCTCTCCAATTGCCTCTCAATCTTTCTAGCCAACTTAGTAACATCCTCTAAGCTACCATAAGATTACAAGACAAGAATATCAAAAATCTTGTACCTCAACCTTAAAATATATCTGGCCATAGTCTGTCATAGTGACTCTATTGCTTCATATTTAATAGTCAACATTTCCAACTCATTAGTATATCTGTCGAGACTCATGTAACCTTACTTCATAATCTATAATTGGAGATACATTTTGTCCTAGTAGTTTTGAGGAATGATACGCTTTTGCATCAATCTTTCCATCAATAGCCAAGTTCTCATCTCCTCTTCCTTATCTCTCATTCTTTAGACCTTCAAATTCTCCTACCAAATCCCTGCATAACTAGATGATTCCAAAGATGCTAACTTCAGCTTTGTTCGTTTATCTAAATTACAACATGAAAACATCTTCTATACCTTATGCTCTCACTTTATGTAATTGTCTAGTGTACTACTCTTAGAAAATGTGAGAATCCTTACCTTAATCATGTCAAACCCCAAATTAATATCATTGTGATTCCCTTGCCTATCTCGATCTCACTTCTCATCATTGTAACGGTTCCTCCTCTTGCACTTATAATTATTGCTTCTCCTAATGATAAAATCATCATCAACATCCTCCTCTACTTCTCTTATCAAATGATGATCCATGATTATTACTATTGCCACTTTCAACCAACATGATACAATTTCTAGAATTTCAATAGTCACAATTAATAACAAAGCTTTTCTCCTCAATTATGCTAGCAAAGTTACTAGCCTTGACTTCAATAATCTTGCTACACTTTAGCTCCACCAATAATTCAAAAATTAGGGTTTTTAATAACTTACTGGAATATGAAGCATGCGAACCACGTGCTTTAATACCAAGTTGATATGGATTAAGGTTGTATAATAAATACAATATAGATTATTGGCTACAAAGGATTGATATAACTCATAATCTCGTAGTCAAGATTGTTAAATACTAGTATGGTTAACGGAAATTAACAATCTAAATGAAGAAGTCTCTACAATCTATTGCCAATAAAAATATATGAATATGACTAATGAAGAGATGAATAATCTCTAAGAAATACTCTCAAAGAGTTCTCACAAATAGAACTTAACAACTGTTGAAAAAAAATGAAATAAACCTATAAACAATAAACCTAAGCCTACTAGCAAAAGAGTAATAAAGATGAAAACAAATAAAAGTTCCAACAAATAGTTTGTCATGTTTATAGTTGGGAATCATGACCTTAATCCTTGGCCGTGCTTCCATAAGCTCTCAACAGAACGTTCACACTCAATGTTCATGGCCTTGAACCTTAGCCATGATCCTCTCAATTCTTAATCTCTCTGCTCCTATTTATTTACATTCTAAAGCACAAGTGTGCTTCCTCTCCGTAAACCTCTCCAAAGACTTACATCCCTCTTCTTTCGGTTTCCAAACTTGTATTTCTTGGTTCTTAGGCTTCTAATTATGTTACCTTGCTCTTTTAGTTTTCTTATGGTGCTTATCCTAAACTTGATTCATATTAATAAAGGTTTACTTGTACATCTACTTTGTGATAGTTATTAATGATGTGATTGAATGTGTTGGTTTTATTGTAATGTTGCATATCGAATTACTAAGTCATGTATGGTATGTTATATGCATGTATGTGCAAGACTTCTACATTCACCCATTTAGAGTTTATTATTTACTACAATTATTTAGAATATGATTTATCTTTAAATAATAAGAGCAACGATAGCACTTATTACTTATATAGAGATGAATAGAGGTGAGCCTTAGGGCTATTATATTCCTATGGGTCTACATTATTAATTTTCTATATCCATAGAAATTTACTCTAATCTATTATTAAAAAAATTGCTGATTCTCTTTTTAGGGCTTTAACTCTAACATTAAGTTCTTACTTCAGCAATTCAAAAGTTGCAAACAGTTTTGCTTACTAATAAATCGATATTCAAAACCATTCTATTCTAAATCATTTTCTTTATCAAAGCATCAGATTTTTGAATCCATATAAGGACCATTTGAAATCTCTTTTAGTGCTTGTTGAATAATATTTATAAATTTCGTCGTTTCACTAGCCCATTTACTTTCTGAAATGGAATAGATAAGGAATTGAAAAGTTATGCCCTCAGAATTATTATTTATAGGAATAGGTTAGACATTTCTATTCCATGGAAACTTATTCTCATGTATATTTCAACTCATTAATTATAGTATTAAGTTCGAAATACAACTAAACATACTAGTTTGCCCTTATTTGGTCACTAATTGCTGTATTAATTAGGGTACAATAGTCATACCACTTTGAACTTTTATTCCATGTAGAGTGAATTAAAAATTCTATCTCATCTTAAGAAACAACTATTCCTAATAGAGTGAGAATAGAAAAGCCTATGGGAATTAAAGTTTCCTGCTCATTTTTCGAGTATATAAGATAATAGAAAGTTGTAAAGAAATAATTATTCTATTCCCTTTTTATTACTTACAAGTAAATGGGCTGTATTTTGGACTCATTACCATTTGCTACTGGATTTTCCAAACAAATTGGTTATATTAATTTTTGCATATTGATTAAATGGAAGGCTAGTCTGATTAAAAAGGGAAAAGTGGAGTTTTGATCCAAATAGCATCATATAGGAATTAGAATTGAAGAAATTATTGATCTATGAGACTATAAGGATTATAACCTCTAATTGTAAAGTTATGATTCTATTTCAATCGAAAAGCCGTAAAGGCTTTACTATTAATTTATGATCCATCATTTATAAATTTCGTTTTCAAATGAGTAAATACGAGTTTTGGGCTTTTAGTAATTTATAGCCCACTTATTTAAAGGTTATAGAAATTAAATAGAATATTTTTTCTTTAAATATTTCTTATTACTTTATTTACTTAGAAATTGGTTCGAAAGTTTTTACTCCCAATGAATTTTTTATTCTCTATCTATAAGGCATAGTTATTGAGTTCTATAGGATGAAATTTTAATACTTTCTTTCTATAGTGAAGAAAAATTTCAAGTAATTGGATAATTATGCCTTAATTAATCAAGGAAGTTATTTAACTTTTAGTTAGTTTCTAAGAAGTTCAAATGGAGGTGTTATATTTCTAATTTTATACTATAATAAATGAGATGAACTAAACACTATTACAAGTATTCCTTATGACAAAAAATTACACAAAATAAACAATAAAATGTAAATTTCTAGTCTATTCATATTAATGGTTATTATCAAAACAAGATTTTTCTATTCCTAGTCTATTCTATACTAAAAGTACGTAGGTTGCTAATAATTTGAATTTTCTTCATGTTCTTAAATTTATTTGTTGTGGCATTTTTGTTTATAAAATGCATCAATTTTTGTGTTGAATTAGAGTTAGCAATTTGTGTTAACACAACATGTCTTATGTCTATATCTAAATGAGCTTATATCTTGAAAACTTTAACCCCCAATCCGACTTGTTTATTGATTATATATGAAAATCCAAACTCTTGAAATGACTTAATTAATAAGTACATTTCATGTTTGAGTTCGACCAGTTTGTTGAGTAAAAAGTTATAACTAAATCTATAAGATAAAATTAATGTGGAAAATAATGATCATAAATTTAATATTTTGCAAATAAAAATGACATAATCTTAATACTTACACATGAAAGTACGACTCAATAAAAATGTAAAAATGTCCAATTAGATATTGCTAATCTAACATTAATTAACTATATAACAATATTTAAGTATTTAATTGAATCATGTCTTAATGATAATTTCCCTAAAGAGACAATGAAAGCATTTGCATATAAAAAATGTATTAATAAAAATAAATGATATTGAAATATTTATAAAAATATTTTAGTTTATTACATTCTCTATAAAAACCAATCCTTTATACATAAAAGGGTTTCCATATTTTCTAACTTAGATGAGTTGCTATATTGATTAAGAATTTAACCTTATATTCAATGTGGAATTTGAAGTTGTCGTAGATGTCAATATACTTAAGATATCACATGCCATTTTTATAACTTGAGGATAATAAAATTGATTAGTATTCCAATAATTCAAAATATCCAGTTCACCATCATATATTGCTTCTCATACAAATATAACTATAACTCAAATTTGTTGTGACCTCTAAGTGTTCGCATGCTTTTAGAAAATTGAAATTCCCAGATAAAGTAAATTAAAGATAATAGGCATCATAACAAATGAAATAAATCTACATCTAGTATAAGTATTTATAAAAAATAAAATTACTTGCAAGTTGTCTGTTAGTTCATCATTAATAAAATTATGAGCTCTTAACTTACTACTATTAATATTTAGACTTATATTTATACCATACTTTTTCTCATATTCACTAAAAAAGAGAAAATAATGCTCTTCTAATCTTTATAATAATGGTTATTTTAAAATTGTACAGGTTAAACTTAGGACATATTTATGGGACCTTTTTAGTAAATGGGTTTATAAATAGGTTCAAAGGTTGAACTCGAACAGAAACGAATTTTATCGTATTTAAATAGGATTGACCTGTTTGTATCTCGTATTGGTTTTTTTCATACATAAACTCATTTAGTCGTGTCATGTCTTAGTTCATGGGTCATGTCCTAAATTGCTAGCCATATGTTGAATATATGAAGTCACACTAACATAGTATGCATTAAGACTGATTATATAAAAACGGAAATTTTTTTTGTTACAATCAATATCCATGCCACAGAAACCAAGATGGAATAATTTGACTATATATCTATAGCAAAATACAAACATACTAAGGTTTAGATGCCATTAATCCACAAATATACCAAACTCTCATAAAAAGTGCCTTCACTAAATAGTAAACAAAACTGTCTGCAGGCACTACTTGAAAACTATCAAAAGTCTTAACAACGTTTGTTCAAACTTGGCATACTCAAAGATACTCAGGATAAAAGTCTCTACAAAATACATAAAAGTAAAAATTCTCAAATCATTGATTGTCTGTAGTGTCACTTATTTTTGAAAAACAAATGTCTTAGAGGGGGGAGCTTATGCTTAGTATGTAGTCATACATACATATGTGCATGAACAAGTAGATGCTAAACACATAATATAAACTATTCTATTATAACATGCACAAGTTATTATCTTCAAATGTAATCATTAAGTTAGCATCGTTTAAAGTTATTTAAGACTTACCCCAAACTTGTATAACCCATGACTCCTAAATGATATGTACATAATTCAAATAGAAATCACAACGAAAAGTTGTGTTGTCCTTAAAATGATGTCAGTCATTAGCATACTAGTTCATCTATAAACATCCATATGGGTTCTCCATTCCATTAGTATGACCCAGTTGTGGTTTCACCCCAATACATCAACTTGATACAACCTTAACTAGCAACCCATTAACATGAAAGTCTGTACTTGATTGACCAAATCTTTTCTATATGAGGCTACTTGATGGAATCATATTGTATTGATTATTAGGTGGATTTTCCCAACTGTCCAACCCCAGGTTTTTAGGTATTTTCCTAAATACAAGGAATAATCAAACTTTTAGGTTTTACTTTTCATTAGGTTGATTATTTTCAACTTTGATAAGTACATGCATCAACAAGTAACTAAATACCTATATACTGAATATTTGAAATAATTGAATCACAAATAGTACTATACCCTAATATAATTTGTAAACATGCATCTTATGATCCATACATAATGGTACTAAGATTTCAATTTAAGTCTATGGTCATTAATTAACATTTGCAATTTAAAACTGAAAGGATTAATTAAATATGTCCTAATTATAAGCTAAAGTCTTATCCTTGTTAGGTAAACTTGGTTATTTGACTATTATATAACTTACTAACTAAATCTTATAATTTAATCATCCATTACTAGCAACTATTCATAACTAACATTTTAATATTAACCATTTATTTAATAGCACTAACTGTTATTTAATTATCCTAGAAATAATTTATCAAATAAGAGTCATTCTTTGTCTTTAGAATTATTGATGTGGCCCTACTAATAACTTAATAGAGGGGAATTGACCCCTTCTAATGGGCTAGTTGACTAGATAAGAATCTTCTGTCAGCCTGATTGACTCCACAAATTTAGCTAGTAGATACGTACAATATTTTTTTTCCTAAAGACATCAATAAACTCAAATTTTTCAGCAAAGATTTAAGAAATCGAAGTTCTTCATTAAACAATTTCTTAATAATCACATAACTTTTATTAGTCAATATTTGATATATTTCTTACTTCTTTCATTCATAAACTTGCTTTTAATCTTAAGAATAAATCTTACTTAATTCTTTAGTTGAATGCATATATTCCAAATTAATGCCTATAGCAACAACTTTTCCATAATCCCATAAAGATTTTTAAATTGTTTTCTTTTTTCCTTAGAATTCTCTTTATTTTGTGATACCTTATACCTAAATCTTTAAAATTTTGTAAATCATCAATCTTATAAATATTAATTAAAGAGATACCTTAAAGAAAGATATTTTATAAAAACACACACACACACACTATTCACATTCTTTCCACAATTGATATACATAGGGATAATACACAAATCACTACCCAAACTTTAGGTATGTTTAAAGTTTTATACATGAAACTTGAAGTTACCTAATATTATACTAAATTGAATTTTTACTTGTCAAATTTTTATTACCTTGCTTCTAACTTAAACTCTTTGACTAATAAAGGTTTGTTATATTATTTTATAAGGGTAGTAATTTAATAAGTAGAAGTTCAATTATACATAGCATTTAGCAAGTTCAAATTTTAGGTATAAAATTTGACAAGTGAAAATGTATTGACAAGTTCAATATGGAAAATGTTGCACTCATCTCTTTCCTCTTCCAAACTCTCTATTGCTCTCTCCAGTATCTCTCTCTTAGGGTTGCTAATAATGTGCTATGCAAAACAATAACATTTCATAAGTCTCTCATGTTTGTTTTAATGTTTATTATGGATTCCTTTATCAGATCTATATTGGTTTTCAGGTACTAACCTTGATGTTTCCTTTATGTAAGGTATAATGGTGATTTGATTTACCCAAACTCTAAAAGGTGGAGGAAGAAGGGAGGAAGGAAACAAGAACAGATTTTTGTAGGGTTTTCGATACCCTTTACTTCTCTTTACTATTACTTATATACTTGTTATAGATATATTATTTTCTTGTTATTTTCTATTTCTTAGTTTGTTCTAGTAGTCGTTATAATACCAGATCTAGTTAGTTTTATTAGGTTTGTTATGATTTCTAGAACTAAAGTGCATAATTATGTGCTATATTCGTTTAGCCACTATGACTGTCGCATTACTCTTCCTTTGGTTGTAACAATTTCCCCTATCCTTTGAAAAGTGACCTTATCCCTAAGGTCGTAAGTCAGATAATTATGTCAAAATATGTCTAAGTCTTCTTAAGAAGTATCCTCTAGAAGTAAACCCTTCTACTGAACCAAAGTTGAGGCACTCACTAACCTTGTCTTTATATGTGTCTAGTTCCCACTACTGAAAGTGGCTCGAGAATCAGATGTCCGTATGACATAGTCAAAGGAAGAGCCAAAGAGGGAATAGTAGAACCCTTAGCCACTTTCAATAGGGAAACGTGGGAAACATTGTATATCTTAGTTGTGTCTGGTAGTGTTAGTTCACAAGCATAGAGTCTTACTTTCTTAGTGATCCAGAAAGGGCTATAGTATTTTGATGAAAGCCTATGAAACCCTTGAGAAAGAGAAAGTTACTTATAAGGTTGAAGCTTTACAAAAACCATGTCACCTATTTCAAAAGAAACATCAAACTTAAGCTTGTTAGTGTAAGACTTCATATGCTGTTGAGCCTTTAACAAATTCTCCTTTAATAATTGTAGCACTTCATCCTTAGCTAATAATTCTTGCTCTACTGCTTCCATTCCTTCCATATACTACCTTAAAAGGTGTAATAAAGGCACCTTGATCATGAGAAGAATTATAGGCAAATTCAGTCCAATGTAAAAAACGTACCTAATCTTGAGGATGTTTTATCACATATCTTCTTAAGTATTGTTGAATCACCCTATTGATTACTTCAATCTACTTATCAAATTGAGGATATGATAGGAATCAGCTCCTTGGATTGATCATATGTAGCTAGAGGATTTTAGGGACTTACTCGAAGAATACTAGTTCGAAGCCCTATCTAAGATGAGAATTCCTATCCCAGCCACTATGTTTCCTTCCTCTACTGACTTGACTACCAAGCTGTCACTTGTACCGATCCTATCGAATAGTTATACCATGACAATATCCAAACAAACAGCCTCAAGACTATCTAAGTCGAACTCTTGAGCTAACCAATGATGTCTGACCCTAGCTTAAGTTGATTACTTTAAAACGAATGGTTGACCGAGCTTTGACTTGATCTAGATCAGGTTGTCCCCTTAAAGTTTATATGGCCATGATACATAGCAAGATCCCTAAAGTTTTGACTAGCAATATAATCATATGAAGGAATGTTATAGGAATATTGTCTTTAACTTATCATATATTCATGATTTCAAGCAAACACTTGGTGTATTCATATGCAATTATGTTTACGTGTAGTTTCCAATTAACGGCAATAGTTTTGATAAGTCCAATTGAATAAAGAGAAACAAAATTGTTGATGTGCCGCTTTTAGAATTAATTCAACAAAGCTTAGGTAATATGGATGTCTTGTTATCGTTGATTCCATCTATAGAAATTAAGATGGTTGCGGGTACAATACCCAAAGGATAACTTTGTTTGTTTTAATTTGATGAATGCAATATTTTAAGAGTATGTTTTATCTATATTTAGTAATTATGACATTGTGTATGTCAATATATATTAAGTACCTAACTTTTCTTTTTAAGAGAATTTCTGTGCATTATATATGCTTCAACTATATCAGTTATGCAAGTCTTTATAGACCACTTTTTTTTTATTGATAGCTGTTGTTGCTTCTAGTTAAGCATAAGTTATTTTTATTATTTTGTATCTAAAATTCAAAATGCTCCAATAATTACACAAACATTCCATCTACTCATCAATATATATCTAAATTTTCTAAGGCAAACTAATAACAATATTACAAATTAATTCTTAGTAGTCATTTAAGCTAAAAGAACATTATTTAGATTTCAATACTCCCAAAGATACTTCATGAATAGATTATTAAAAATCTTAGCAAATTCAAAAATATAAAAGCAGTAAGTTGAACTAGTGATATAATAATAATTACTAGAAACTTTTAGCAACTAACTTTGAATGGAAGAATTGACATTCTTGCTTCAAGTTCACCTTATTGATGCAAATGTCCAACTTTCTCCTCGACAACGATAATCTCCAATTTTCATTGCAACTATATATATTATGTTGTGATTAGTTTAATTTGTTCACTTGAATTTGTTGTGACAACTAGAAGAGAGGTTTATTAGTTCACTTACATTTAGATAGTTCTCAATTAAAACAGTATGTAGATGACCAGCTAAGTGGCTTCGTTTCCTTCATATTAACGTAGATGGCGATGAATCAACTTGAGAATTAAGCAACAGTAGCAATAAAAAACTTCCATGGATAAGGATAAGGACTACATTACATTTATATATTATTATAACATTAAATTAATGAATGGAATAAATATCGACTAATGAATTCATCTTCTTCTAACCAAAAGTTGGTTCCTTAATAGTTAAGGATGGAAATTGTAACTAAGATTTTGGATAATTAATCTAATTTTGTAAGACTCTTTGAATATATTTTTATCTAGTTTTGTTATTCCTAAAAGTTCCCTGATATATTTCAAAAATAATAAAATATTGCATTATACATTAAATCTAATTTTTTTCGATTGTTTTCCTATTGAATTTTTGGTGGCTAAACTCATGAAATAAATCCTTAGAAGTCCTTGTAGCTAATCTAAGCGATGAATACAGTCAAAATGAATGTCCATATTTTGAAGCTTTAGATCTCCACTTGTGAAGGTAACCTAAGTGTCAATTCTTAGTATAACATATTTCCATGTTACTTTAGTTTTGCTAGGTGTCAAGACATTATTATAGCCATCAATCAACATTAAATTTTAGTTTCTTTATTCCCCCATCCTACATTCATTCATAATACCGAATTTACTTTAATAATTCTCTTTATATTTTTAATATTTAAGAAGCTTATATTGATAGTACTATATTAGGTGTGTAAAAAAATTTAGGTACCACTTTTCATATCTTTTTATTATCTTCACTATTCAATCAATTTATTTTTAAGAGCTCATTAGTTACCATAACTCATTTCTTGCACTTCTACTATATAACGAATAATATTGTTGTAGTTAACTATTACTCATATTATTGTTTCATTTTCAAAACCTAAATTCATAGAATTACTTCGTTTAATTTTTATGACTTTGTTTCTAAATTTGAGCCTTAATAAAGGAATTATATGGTCAATTTATACTTCAAATGCCAATATCATAATGGTTGATTCACAAGTTCTCGCATTACCCGTGAGCTCAAATCTCAAAAATATAACAAAATAGTAAAAGTATAGCTAAAATAGTAGATTTTTCTACCATACCATTTAACAATTGACATAATCATGTGGAATAGGTTTCGATAGTTAGTGAATTTGTAAAGATAAATTATATATATAATAAAATTATTAAATGATATGAAATGTCCTATAGAAAATATGTATATACATCGCTTGTAATTTTTTTTTCCTGTAATATATACCCGTAATTACCTAAAATACCTGGTTAAGTACAAATAAACCATAATAAACTTAACTCGATAGCTCCCATGATTGTACCACATCTAAATGCAAATTATGTAAGGTCTCACATTGGTGACTCATATTTAGTGAATTGTAAGCCGAGTAGGATCCATTAGTGTGCCATATCTAGTTAATAGTTGCCTAGACCTTTGCTAGATTTCCTTATTCCTTTCGGTTTGTTAACGTTATGGTGCTCTTTCGTGTGTTTAACCCTGGAGACGCATCAACTTTATTGGTATTAGAGCATGGTTCCAAGAGGGAGTATGTGAAGTTACAGTGAAGTTTTGGTTTGTATTTGTTGTTTGTGGTTGTTATGTTCCTTTTGCAGCTGCTTTAGCGTGTTCATGTAGAGTAACTTTGGATTTGTGAGCTGTTTAGTGAAGATTTGTGTATTTCTAAGTATGGCTCCATTATTGCTCTATTCTTACTTTGTTTTTCACCACGAAAGTAGAGTAAGTTCTTTTCTATCCTAATCGAGTGATTATTGAGTGTTAAAGTTGTTAATGTGTTAGTCAAAGTTTTGGGTAGTAAGGTACCGTTGTTTTCCTGTATATTGTGTTGTTGTCCTATTCGAAAAGTATTATACCATGTCGAAATCAAATGTTCAAGGTGTTATTGGAGACCAGAGTACTGGTGCTCAACCTGGTCGTAGTCAAAATGGTTGTAACACTCCTAAGTTAGTTGATGACAAACTTGATAGACTCACTAACCATATTAAGAGTCTAGTCATCACAATGCAAGTTAATAGACAACAACCCCAAGGTATATTGCAACAAAACCACCTTAAAAATGTTCTAAAAAGAGGCTATAGCCAAGGTGGTTGAACCAACTACTTAGTTCGACATTAGTGAGCTAGAGGAGTTGTAGACTAAGTTGCTAGATGAAGGTTAGAGTTAGAAGAGATAGAAGAGGATGATGAGGAAGTAAGTATAGAGACTGATGAAGGGGAAGGAGTAGAGGTTGAATATTATCAAGCACAAGTGAGAAGATGCTAAGCTTTTCAAGGACTTGATAATGTTAAGGTCCAAATTCCGCCCTTAAGTGAAAGTAGAGATGTCGATCAATACTTGGAGTAGGTAGAGAAGGTCAAGAAGGTGTTTGATTGTTATGGATATGTAGAAGAAGGTTTGACTTGCTGCACTTAAGTTCTTTAAGTATGCCACTATGTGGTGAAAAAATCTAAATGCAACTAGAATAAGGGATCGAAGACAAGGTGTAAGAACCTAAGATGAGATGAAGAGGTTGTTGAGGGTTAGATTTGTGCCCAAAACCTACTTATAGGATACATTTGCAAAGTTACAGGAACTTCACTAAAGAGGTCGATCTGTTGATGATTATGTGAAAAAGTTCCATATGCTTATGATCTGAGCTAACATGG
Source organism: Lumnitzera littorea (assembly GCA_024138015.1). NCBI lineage: Eukaryota > Viridiplantae > Streptophyta > Magnoliopsida > Myrtales > Combretaceae > Lumnitzera > Lumnitzera littorea. Next base: position 15,498,659 of record JAMXBB010000008.1, read on the forward strand.
AGGAACTAGTGGCTCGCATAGTATCAAGGTTCATCTTTAAACTCAAATATGATATTTGCAATATTGTGGAGGTGTAGAGGTTGTATACCTTGGAAAAGGTAATTAAGAGAGCGTAGAGGGCCAAAAATAGAGAAGAAGTGCTCCAAGCCGACCTAGACTACCATTCTCTCGAGCCCCTATTCCATATTAACTTGTTCAAGCTGAGCAAAAGAGAGGAATGACTGATTTGATGATGGCTAAACAAGCTAGTAAAGACGAGCGGGCCAATTGAGCCGAACTAAGGCCAGACTGACCCTGAAGACACATGAAAGAGGGTAGACCTCTAGATAGAAGACCAGCGAGGTGAAGTGTTTTAAATGCTTAGGCTTTGAACACATGGCTACTGAGTGTCCAAATCGTTGAGTGTCTGAACAGACGTGCCATGGTGCTTCGAGGAGATGTAGTGGATAGCACCAATGAGAGCAAGCTAGAGGAAGAGAAGGATGTAGAAAAAGCTGAAGCTAAAGAGGAATAGAAGACCTGTGTCTATGCCAACCAAGGAGAAGTGATGACCCTAGTATTAAGATGAGTATTGAGTTCCCTACCAAACTTCGAAGAAGGTTAGAGGGAAAATTTATTTCGTATTAAGTGTACCATTAAAGGACAGTTATGCACCATCATAATAGATGGAGGAAGTTGTACTAACGTAGTTATACAGTCCTTTGTACAAAGGTTAGGTTTGTCGACCTCTAAGTATCATCGACCTTACAAGTTACATTGGCTTCACAATAAGGGTGCTTTACATGTGACTAAACATGAAATTGTACTATTTAGTGTTAGGAGTGTGTAAAAGGACAAAGTAGTGTGTGATGTCATCTCCATGGGAGCTTCATAGTTATTGCTTAGATGACCTTAGTTGTTCAGCTGATGTATTACTCACGATGGGTATAAGAAAACCTACACCTTTAGTAAGGATGGAAAGAAGATTATGTTACAACCCATGACCTTAACCCAAGAAAATGAGACCCATAATCAGCTCACTTAAGCAAGTAAGAAGAAAGCCTTAGTGATGAGCCAAAGAGAGCTTTAAGTTACTAAGAAGGCTAAAGAGCATATATTACTATTGATTAGAAGATTGTTGGAGATGAGAGATCTAGAAGAAGTACCTGAACATATTTGAAGCTTGATAGATGAGTTTTCTAACCTATTTCTTGAGGAACTACCTAAAGGACTACATTTGGTCCGAGGTAAAGAGCATTGTATTGATCTACAACTAGGTGCCACCCTGCTGAACTGACCTACATATAAAATAAATCCTGAGTAAGCTATCGAGCTGAAAAGATGGGTAGATGAGCTCATAGAGCAAGGATATGTGAGGGAGAGCATGAGCACTTGTGTTATACTAGCTTTGCTTGTCCTAAAGAAATATGGTTTATGGCATATGTGCATTGACAGTAGAGCAAAGAATTGTATCATTGTTAAGTACAAATGCCTAATACTGAGGCTTAACGATATGTTAGATGAGCTTTATGACACTAAAGTATTTTCTAAGATTGATTTGCAAAGTGGTTATCACTAAATTCGCATGAGACTAGGAGATGAGTAGAAGACTGCCTTCAAAACTAGGCATGGTCTCTACGAATAGTTGGTTACGTTGTTTGAACTTACAAATGCCCTAAGCACATTTATGAGGCTTATGAACCTTATGATGTACCCTTTGACTGAACGATGTGTAGTCGTGTATTTTGATGATATACTGGTATATAGTGCCAACCTGGACAATCATGTTCGACATCTCCAACCTGTTTTTGAAATATTACGAGCCAAGAAGTTATTTGGGAACCTAAAGAAGTATACGTTCTATTAAAGTGAAGTTGTTTTTCATGGGTATGTGGTATCAAGGGAAGGAATTTGAGTAGATGAGGAAAAGATTCAAGTTGTTTTGGAGTGGTCAATGCTAAAGAATGTCATTGAAGTTCGAATTTTTTATGACCTAACTTCTTTTTCTAAGCAATTCATTAAAAACTTTAGTATTATAGCCACCCCCTCGATCGAATTGACAAAGAAGAGTGATGTGTTTAGATGGAATGACTGAACTGAATAGAGCTTCAAGGATATCAAGGAGAAGCTCACCTCCACCCTTGTCTTATCATTACTAGATTTTAACAAGCCTTTTGAATTGAAGTGTGATGTGTCAAGCATTGGAATCAGCGCTGTCCTGATATAAGGGTGATGACCCATCACTTACCATAGTAAGAAGCTTAGTGGTGCTGCCTTGAACTATTCTGTGTACGAGAAAGAGTTATACTCTCTTTTTCGAGCTCTTACTGTTTACTAACACTATTTATTGCTACGAAACTTTGTTATTTACACAGACCGTGAGTTTTTGAAGCATCTTGGGAGTCAGAAAAAAATCTTGAAGGGATAAGCTAAGTGGTTAGAGTTTATGGAAAGATTTTCATATGTGATCCGATATAAGAAAGGAAGCACAAATGTGGTCATCGATGCTCCATCATGTTGGCAAGCTTTGCTAACCACTTTGTAGAAAAAATTATTAGGATTTTTGCTTATCATCGAGCATTATACTCATGATCCTCATTTTGGTCCTATTGTAGAGTAGTGTAGAGATAGAGTTGCTGTTGTAGGCTATTATGTCCAAGATGGCTATCTCTTCAAGGAAAGAAGGTTATACATACCGAATTGTTCTACATGTAAGCTATTAGTCAAGGAAGCTCATAGTGGTGGATTATCTAATCACTTTAGAGAGACTAAGATGACCAATTTGTTGAAGGAAAATTTTCACTAGCTTAGTTTGGCAAAGGATTTCCATAAGATAGTAAGAAGTTGTAAGGTGTGTAAAAGAGCTATGGAGAAAAGAAAGTGTTGTAGTGAGTATATGCCCTTACCAATGCTAACTTTACCTTAGGCCAACCTTAGCATGGACTTTGTTATAAGGTTGCCTAGACATCCTAAGGAAAAGATTCTATATTTTTTGTAGTGGACCACTTCAACAAAAAGGCACATTTCATCCCATGCCATCGAACTAATGATACTTTATATATTGTTGATTTGTTTTTACAATAAGTTGTCTAAGTACATGGAGTGCTGAAGAATATTCTTCTAGATTGAGATAAAAAATTTTTTAGTTATTTTTGGAAGACTCTTTGGAGAAGACTTCGAACTAAACTTATGTTTAGCTTTAATAGTCACCTTTAGACTGACGGTCAAACTAAAGTGGTGAATTATACACTAGGCAATTTACTTAGAGCCATTGTAGGAAAGAACTTGAAGGATTGGGATCTGTGTCTACTAGTTGTGGAGTTTGCATATAATCAAACTGTCCACAGCACCACCGGAAAGACTACATTCGAAGTCATCTATGGCTTCAACCCCACTATCCCCTTAGACTTGATCAATACTCTCATAGCTACTGAAGAAAGTCAATCTAGAGTCAGTTGAGCCCAAAAATTGCAGGAGCTACACTAGATTGTTACAAGGGAGATCACCAATTTCAATTAGAGATTGATAGTCATAGCTGCTAAATTGTTTCTTTCAAGCTAGGAGACTTAGTATGAATTTACCTCAACTAATAATGATTTCCATACTTGGGACATAGCAAGCTATCTCCTCAAGTTGATGGTCCATTTAAGGTCCTGAAGAAAGCCAACCGTAATACCTATTAAATTAAATTACCTGATGACTATGATGTTTTCTCCACTTTGAATGTGTCCGACTTAATTTCCTACCAATCAATAAAAGAAGACCCCGCAAGCGCCCCAAAAGAGCAAGAGTTAGAGACCACTTCAAATTTAAGGACAAATCTTTTCAACCCTAAGGTAAATGTTAAGAATTAGGCCCTTAAACCGATCATGCATTGTTAAACAAGAGGACTCCAGGGCCCCACTTAGAGAATACTAATTCGAAGCCCTATCTAAGACAAGAATTCCTATCTCAGCCACTATGTTTCCTTTCTCTACCAACTTGACTACCAAGCCATCACCTGCATTGGTCTTGTCGAATAGCTTTACCATGACAATATCTAAACAAACAGTCCTAAGACTATCCAAGTCAAACTCTCGAGTTGACCAATGACGTCCGACCCCAGCCTAAGTTGATTACTCTACAACAAATGGCTGACTTAGCTTTGACTTAATCCAAATTAGGTTAGCCCCTAACTGCAAACTTCCCCTTTTCTTCATTTCTTCCAATTATATTATAATTTAAGACAACCAGTCACCATGCAATATGTGTCTTTTAGAACAACATTCTAGGAGGATTCTTTACTTTTCTATATAGGATATCTTTATCTCTTTTACTTTTTAGCATGTTTTATGTATCTTATTTGTAAAATACCCTTTTGTCTTTTCATACATGTAAAGTAACCCTAATGGGATGAGTATATTATCTACCACTAAATGTATGCAGACAATCAATCTTCATTATTAGGATATTTATTTGAGTTTCTCTTTAAGCAACCTTAGCATTCTTATTACTCTTCAAGTCTTATCTATTCCTTTTAGTAAGGAATAGTGGCTAGTGACCCTTCAGTTTAGACTGGTAAGTTATATCCAATAAATTGTAAGCCAAGTAGAATCGATTGGTGTGTCATATCCAGTTGGTAGCTACTTGAACCTTTGCTAGCTTTCCTTTTTCCTTTCGGTTTATTAATGTTGTGGCACTCCTCCATGTGTTCAACGTTGGAGACGCATCAGGATGGTAAGTAACACTAAAAGATAAATTGATGCCACTTAATTAAAATAGTTCCTTCTAAAATTGGCTAATAAAAATAAGGTCTCCATTAGAAACCACTAATTTAGGAAACCTATGTAACTTAATAACCATGTAAAGGAATAATGAGGCTACTTTTGAAGCAACAAAGTGAGTCTCCAAAGCACCAAGATAGCAATACTTAAAGAGTCTGTCCATGGCCACTAAAATTATCAAGTATCCTAATGACTTAGGTAATGAAGTCACAAAATCCATTGAAACATCTTCCTATACTTGATCAAGCATCGGTAAAAGGGATAACAAATCCTGTAGACTCCTTGTATTGTATTTAATTTGCTAACAAACAATACATGTTTGAACATAAGCTTCAATATCATATTTCATCCCTTCTCAATAGAAATTAGAAGCAAGACGTTTATACATCTTGAGTACTTTAAAGTGACCAGCCATGGGAACAAAATGACATTCATAAAGAAGATTCGATACAAGCTTTGAGGTAAGCACCAAAAAGACCCTGTCTTTGAAAAATAGAACACCATTCCTCTAACATAACTCCCACTTCAATCTTTTCCTGCTTTAGAAATCATCAATTGCTTGCTTGAAAGTTAGTAAATGATAATACTCTTCTTATAGCTCTTGGCCCAACTTGTAAACTATAGTATAGTCATAGCCAAGCAATTCTGCCAAATATTTATGTTGCTCAGAGTTCAAATAAACTGTTAGAAGTTCTTTTAAGCTTATGTGGTATATTTTAATAATGAAGTGTGACCCTAGCAAATATTGTCTCCACTTCCTTATGGCCTCCACCATAACATGCAACTCTCAAATGTAAGCTAAAGCTTTTGTTAGATAAGAAGGCATTTTTTTAATAAAATCTGCAATCAGGTGTCCTTGTAACAAAATAGGTCTTATTCCTGTGGATGATGCATCCATCTCTACCATAAACTTCTTAGAAAAATCAAGTCAAGTGAGAATTGGAGCAGAGATTAAAGATTGCTTCAACTTCTCAAAAGCTTCCTTAGCCAACTTAGTCTACCTAAAATTATCTCGCTATAACATATCCATAAGTGGAGAAGCAGTGGCAGCATACCCTCTAATAAATCTTTTATAATAGCTAGAAAGTGCTAAGAAAGCTTTCACCTTAGAAGGATTCAGTTGCACCCCATTCATAGAAACGACATGCCCCAAGTAACCTATAATAGTTTGACTAAAACCACACTTGCTTTTCTTCAAGAACACAGTATTATCGAATAGTATTTATAATAATTTAGTCAAATGCTACACATGTTGGTCCAATGAATTACTATAAACCAATATATCATCTAAGAATACAATCACAAAATTTCTTAAATAAGGTTGAAAAATCTTATTCATAATAGCTTGGAGAGTAGCAGGGGCATTACTAAAAATTCGTAATGCCCTTCATGAGTATGAAAAGCAATCTTCTCAACATCACTAGCGTACATTAAAATTTGATGATATCTAACCCTTAAGTCTAATTTAGAAAAAATAAAGGCACCATGTAATTCATCAATAGTAGGAATAGGAAACTCATATTTAATAGTAGCACGATTCAAATCTCTATAATCCACACAAAAGTGCCACATGCCGTCCTTCTTCTTGACTAAGAGTACTGGAGAAGAGTATAGACTAGTGCTATATTAAATAACTCCTTGCTTTAGCATATCTGCCACTTGTTGCTCAATGATCTTCTTCTAAAAATGAGGGTATCAATAAGGCTTGACATTGATGAGCTTATTGTTTTTGAGATGAATTCTATGTTGGATTTCATGTAAAGGAGGCAATGATGAAGGTACCTTAAAGATATGAGCAAATTTGCCCAATATGTGCTCTATAGTTGTGTTGCAAGTGGATTGAGCTGAAGTAGAAGTCACCATCTAAGCCTTCAATTGAAAACAAGATGCAATAGCATTAGTCTTAAGCAAATGCTTAAATTGGCTTGACGAAATGGGAGAATTCTCAAGGATAGGATCCTTAGTCAACGTTATAGAACAGCCATGTTTCCAAAATTGTAAAGACAATTTGGAGTAGTCAATTGTAATAAAGCCTAATAGTTGAAGCCAATAAACTCCCAAAACCAAATCCACCCCTTGAATAGGCAAAACATAAAAGGTTTTGACAAATTCCACTCCTTGAAGAAGTAATGGAACATCCACACAATACCCTCTAAAAACAAATTTCTAACCATTGCTAATCATCACCTGGAACTTAGGAGATGATTCAATAGTCAAACCTAGATGCTTTACTAGCTTTTGTTGCATAAAATTTTGAGTACTTTCAAAGTCAACCAATATATGAACCTAATGTTTATTAAGAAGACCTTGAAATTTCAAAGTTCGAAGCACTATGCCACCAAAAAGAACATGATAACTAATGGAAAGTGACTTCTATCCATCTATGATCTCGTAATTCACAACTTCTACCAAAACTTCTTATAAAACCTCAAAGTCATCCTCTTCTTCATGTACTAGGAATTTAGCTTTACACTTGTATCCTCTATGATACTTTTCATTACAGTTATAGCATAGACCCTTATCACATTGTGCTTGTAACACTTCTTATGTCATTTATTTAATAGGTAAAGTAGGTTTAGGTGTAGGTAACAAAGGAGGTAGAAAAGGAAGTGAACGTATGGATGAAGATGACATAGGGGAAGGTAAATGAAATGAAGGTTTAGGAAATTGCAAAGTAGAAGGTTTGGAATTAGGAACAAATGGTTTCTTAAAGGAAAATTGGTCAAAAAGTTTAGCTGTAAACATTTTGGTAATGGAAACAGCTTGAGTTAGTGATTTAGACCTACCTAAGAGAACATCCCTTTAAATGTTCATCTTTAAACCAAAAACAAAGAAGTTAGTTATAAAACTATTAGATAGGCCAATTACCCTATTCACCAGAGCCTCAAATTGAGGTTGGTACTCTTCAATTTCAATCTACTGAGTAAGTTTAGTCAATAATCCCCAAACATCCTTAAATTCAAATGGACCAAATTGACCCTCCAACACTTCAGTAAATCTCTACCATGAACTAAATTAGTGATTGCAGTGCATCCAGTGGTACCATTGTAATGCCTTATCTTCAATTGCAAAAGAGACAATTGTAAGTCTTTATTCATTAGGAATCTAATGAAAATCAAAGAATTGATTGGCTTTGAAAATCCAAGCAATTGGATCATCACCATTGAATTTTAACACCTCCAACTTAATGCCCTTGAGAAAGACCTTAGGAAAATGATGAAGTCGAAGTAACAAGTGAAGAATCTACTTGTTGACTTTAATTCCCTTCTTGCTTCTTCACGATTAAAGTTTGTAATTATTCTAGTTGCTATAAAAGTGAATGGAGTTTTTCGTGCATCTCTTATTGCATTGTTAAATGCTTAGCATTGAAAGCTTCGATCTTCTCAGCAAGGATATGAGTCCTTATTGAATTTGTCATGATTAGAGCTCCAATGTTAGGTCCAGCCCATAATCCTCTAAATCAATACTAAGGTCAATACAAAAAATGCTGCACTCTTCTCTCTCCTCTCTCAAACTCTTTATTGCTCTCTCCATTATCTCTCTCTTAGGGTTGCTAGTAATGTACTATGCAAAACCATAGTGTCTTACAAGTCTCTTGTATTTGTTTTAGTGTTTTTTGTAAATTCCTTTATCAAATCTATACTGTTTTTTAGGTAGTAACCTTAACTTTACTTTACGGGGTATAATGGTGATTTGAGTTTACCTGGACTCTAGAAGGTGGAAGAAGAAGGGAGGAAGGAAATAAGAACAGATTTTTGCAAGGATTTTTGATACACTTTACTTCTCTTTAATATTACTTATATACTTGTTATAGATCTATCATTTTTTGTTATTTTCTATTTCTTAGTTTGATTTAATAGTAGTAACAGTAGTAGATCTAGTTAGATTTGTTAGGTTTGTTATGATTTCTAGAACTAAAGTGTACAATTATGTGCTATATTCATTTAACTACTATAGCTGACGCACTTCTCTTCCTTTGGTTGTAACAGTATGACATTTAACTATTTTAAAGTTCATGTGTAAAATCAAAAAACATGCAAAGTTCATGAACTGGTTTAGATATTATTTCATTATGCTATACATATGTGGATTGTTAAAATGAATTGTACTAATAGTCATTATAAGCTTTAAAAATGTATATCTACTAAAGCGTTGTTCAACAACTTTGTCATGTTTGTAAAGTTATGATAAATTAGAACTATAATAATTAAAATGAGTATTGATGAAAATAAAATAGAAAAAATTCAAGACAAAACCACCATTAGATCTTTGTCTTTTTTTTTTTTTATCTTTCATTTTTCTTATTACTCTTATGTTAACATTTTATGAAAGGGCAAAAATTGGTGAATAAGGGGCTAAGTTCACATTTATAGGAGTTAAGAAGCCTTAATACAAACTTTTAGATTCAAAAAGGAATAAATGCATATCAAATAAATACAACAAGATAATATAACTTATTTAAATTTTACAAGTCAATATGAGTCATCTTATAGAAAGCTTTTAGACATTTAATTCTTTAATTCATTTTTATTGTTTGAAAGATGAAATGGAACGTTCAGAAGTGTAGTGCATAGATGTTTTTCTTTTATTCTTTTAGTTCGTATGACAATATTAAGAGGTGAATAATAAAAGGATAGTGATAATATAAAATGTATAATATAACATAATACCATTTTATGTAATATATATTCTAGCTACATACATACTTAAATTAATCAATATATCATTATTTATTATATATTTGTGTACAACATAATATAAACATCTGATTTGCCATGCATATGTTGTATGAATATCATTTCATTCTATTATGAGATTATGCACTGGTTAAATAATATTTTTAGTATATTTTTGATGTAATGGATTGATGACCTTAGGACCTTTCACTTGAGCTCAGCTTAGAACTTTGCAAGGTCTTGTAAGAAGAATCCAATTTTCTCTTATCGCCTAAGACATGCTCCAATATCAGGAAGGCTTATTGTCAAATTCTTTATGCGCTTAGCTTAGATATACTTTCTACTCTACTACAAGTACAGTTGCCAACCTCACAATCCCTCCCAACACAGCCGACATACCTAATGTTAAGGTCCTTAACTTTGACCTCTAAACTCTTCTCTACCGACTTGTTACCCCATCAGAACAACTCAACTTTAGAACCTCACTACACCATAGTATGGATGCAATAATAGCGTAACACCTATCTT